>VDFB02066835.1:0-44468 GCA_007258455.2 Sequoia sempervirens | reverse complement strand
CCCTCTCTCCAGACTCTATCTCTCTCTCTTAAAATTCTCCCTCCCTCTAAAGACACATAAATACATACATACAAGCATAATACATATGTACATACAATCCTACATCCATACAAGTATACATACATGTGTAGATACAATCTTACATACATATACGCATACATACAATATACATGCATTGATACATACAAGAATACATACATGCATCCAAGCATGCATACATACATACATGACATACAAGCATACATGTATATAGAAACATACAAATATATCAACATACATTCAATAGAGTGGCATTTAACATAAAGGAAGGCATAACACGAACACGTTATATCTTGCTTTGGGAATCCCCAAGCCTTAGGATTGGTATTTTCCTTGGAATACCAACCCAAAGGCTTGGAGGGCATTCCCAATGACTAGAGACATGTTTTCTCAAATTCTACAATTTTTCACATAATCGGGTTCTGCTCACCGTCAGGATTGCATGTGGTTCAATATCAAAAAAATCAAACACATGGGAAATGTTAGCTTCTCTCTTAGCTATCCAACGATGTAATTTTTTTTACTTTCTGACAAAGTTAAGTCTTTCATCCATAATTTTTTTGTTTGTATATCTCTTTTTTTCCAAAAAGTAGTGTTTGGTTTTTTTCATTATAAATTAACCATTCATTGGAATTTCAAATAAATTACATTTTTAGAAACTAGACTCCATTCTACAATTTTATTTTATTTTTTAAATAATTACTTTCCAAAATTTGTAGGGGGAGCACGGCCAAAAATTTTCTTTTCAGGAAGTGTCCACTTACAAAATTAGTAAAAAATCAAATATTCATTAAAAAATTATCAGAAAAATTGTGCATCAACTACATACTGTTAGCTAACTTTTGACCATAGTGATTTTAAAAATACTAAAAAAAAATTCACCGTGCTAGGTTCATACAAGAGTTTCTATGTTATGTTTTTCTAACAAAAACAACACCAATTTGTGTACGTCCCTCTTTTGAACCCCTTAATCTCAACCATTTTCAAAATAAATTAGTTGTTTAGAAAGTATACTCAGAGCACTTTGATCCTTGCTTTTGTTCCATCTCAAAATTTTGATTGTAACTATCCTCAATTTTACGCCCAAGGTTAGTATTTCCTAATTTCAAAAAAAAATGGCCACTTAAGCCCCCTTTTTGGGAACCACCTTGGTGCACTTACCCATAAAAAGTTTGACGTCTCATGCAACTTCATTTTTTAGCATTTTATCAGCAACAAAATTATAGTGTTAATTTATTAAAAACTAGTTTAAAATAATTTTCTAATTCTTTTTTGAAAATACAAACAAAAAATATACTAAAAATTACATATTTTACTAGTTTACATCATTTCAAAACTCAAAACATATATGCCACTTTTTAGTGATCCAAGTTTAAAATTTGGATCAGTGTTGGTTGTTTCCTTTATAAAGTGTGACACAACTTTGTGCTTTTACTTATGGAGGATATTCACTAGATCATTTTTGGCTTGCCCCAATAGGTTTGCTTCCTCCAAGAATAGACTTGTTTTATCCAAATTATGTTAAGTATAAGATTAGGGGAAAGGTGAAGTCAAGAATGACCTACCCCATAGTGTAGCAGTAGGCTACTTCTTCCTCTGAGAAGGGGAAGAGAAGTCTACTCGCACTCAGGAGCCTCCTTCCTCTTCCTCTATAGTTCCACCTACATTTGCCTCATGTTTTGCTATGGCACCTTTGATTTTCACCCCCATGCATCTCTTGGGAATTCTGATTGTGCTCACTTGGCAAAAGGAAAAAGCATTAGGTGTTTGACCTTCCTATCTTATGCATGATGCCTTCACTCATCTTGTATGGTAAGGGGAAGGGTCTTCATGGAGTTGCCTCTGCATCGTGTCTTCCATGACCTGTTACTACTCTTGTGTCAGGCTTTAGGAAGATTCGAGCAAAAATAATTAACAATTATATGTATATTAAATAAACCAAAAATAATAATGAATAATAACACAAGAGAGATCAACACATAAATTTAGTGTGGTTCACCCAAAATGGGCTACATCCACAAAAACTCGGCTAGTTTTTAGGGTTTAGGTAGATCTGAGCAATAAACATTAACAATTGTATGCAGATTAAATAACCTAGAAATAACAATGAAGAATAACACAAAAGAGATCAACATAAAAATTTAATGTGGTTCACCCAATATGGGCTATATCCACAAAAACTTAGCCACCCAATGATTTTATTAGCCAGTGCAAAACATATTACAATCTCACAAGTATACCATGCCACTGTTGGAATATTTTACTCAATCCATACTGACATGTAACTCCTGAAAGGCAAAGTCACTGTGACATTATTCATGTCTGGGTGACTAACTATTCTAAATCCACTTGAAATGTTCATGTCACCGAGACAGAGGTGATGTCTTACCGAATGAAGTCTATCGCTGTGACCTAGATGTATTCGTTGTGACCTTCTGTCGAATGGAGACCTCTGGCCGATAGTATGTTCTTATCGGGTGTCAAAGCAGATGTCAGAGTAGCTCAAGGATCTCGGGGAGAAGTCTCAGTGATAATGAAATGTCTCACCGACGGGAGACTTCACTTGGTGCCTTTACGGTGACTCAAAGACTTCAGTATGAAGTCTTGGCGACCGATGGAGAGTCTCACTGATAGTCTTTGGTGTGACATATTCGCCCAATGAAAGGTCTTGGCAAGGTCAAATGTTTTACCGACTCAGCAAGACATGGGAACTCAGTATGTGGTCTCGGCGAAAGACATAAGTTTTGTCGACTAGTGATTGGAGCGATCAGTGTGACTTAGGACTTCAGTATGAAGTCCTGGCGAAAGCGATGAGTCTCGCCAAATGATTGTTGCTTCGGTAAAACTTGAGGAGACTCGGCGAAACCTTTTGGTGAATGGAAAGTCTTGCAAATGGCAAAGTGGAAGTCGCTGTGATTTGTGAACATCGATATGAGTCTAGCCAATGGAGGAATCTCTTTCCGATAGAAATGCAATGGATGTCGATAAATTCAGTATGTCACATGGCATTTGTTATAACATCCTGCCGACTCTTGGGATCTATGATGATATCAATATGAAGTCTTTGTGGCATCAAGGAGACACTATTAGTGTCTCACTGATATGCCAACAAAGTTGAATGCCCTTGACCAGATTGACCATTCTATGTGGAGCATCGTGGACCAATCAGAGGAAGTGATTTTCAAATTGATGGAAATTAGATTTTTTGCAACTATTGTGATGCTGGAGCTGAACAACATGCAGGGAAAAATTGACGCTCAAGTGGAAAATTTCTATGATGAGGCAATGGCGGATAAGGATGCACAGAAGTTAAAAATCAGAATGTGATAAGATTTAAAGAATCGATTCTGATTTGGAGATTAAGAAGATAATCAAATTTTTGAGAGATTTTCTATAACTAGATGAATAGTGAATGAAACTACTGAGAACTAATACCAGAGAGTTATATCTCTGATTGTATGTAATTGTTGTTACTGTAATACAAAGAGATTCAGTTTGGTGTGGTGGGTTTTTTCCCGAAAGGGTTTCCCACGTAAATCTGTTGTTCATTGTCTTTGTGTATTTGTTCTATTTCTAAAAATATTTCATGTATATCTTAATTAGATTGTAATTTGAAAATTAAAATCCCTGCATTGCATTCTTCCCTGTGGATTTGATATTAGGAAAGTGTTTCCGCACCTCTGCTTTCCTTACAAGTGGTATCAAAGCCTGGCTAGTTGTGTTATCCTTGTGAGTGGGTTGGGTTTTTTGTGTCAAATCTTTTTTTTTCAGTGGAAGTTTGGTAGAGGTCTCATAATCTAATTACAAATTAAGATGGTGAGCACATCCGGGAAGATGGAAATAGAGAAATTCAATGGTAGCAATTTTGAGTTGTGGAAACTCAAAATGGAAGATCTGTTAGTAGACCAAGATCTTTGGACTGCTGTGTCTGGAACAATGCCTCAAGGAATGAAGCAAGAGGATTGGGACCTAGAAGATAGAAAATCAAAAGGGCTGATAAGGCTCTATTTAGCAGACTCTATTCTTTTGAACATGCATGAAGAAGAGACTGCATCTTCCTTCTGGAAAATACTGGCATCAATTTATCAAGGCAAGTCCTTGGTGAACAAATTGTTCTTAAGGAAGAAGTAATCTTTATGAATGCAAGAGGGAGGATCTATTGCTGATTACTTGAATGCTTTCAACATGTTGATTGCTCAGTTAACATCTGTTGGTGTGAAGATTGAAGATGAAGATCGTTGCATGCTGCTGCTATATTCTTTGCTAGATTCTTGGGATCATCTGGTAATGGCTATTGGGAGTACGACATCCACTTTCAAGATGGAAGATGTTGCTTCTTTGTTATCAGAAGAGATGAGAATAAAATCTTCTGAGATGGCAAAGGAGGCTCTGGCTATCAGAGGTAGATCAAAGGAGAAAGGAAAGAAGAAGGACAAGAAGTCCAGATTGAAATCAAAAGGGAGATCAAAGTCTCCTAGCAAAAAGTCCACGGTGAAGTGTTGAAATTGTGGGAAACCTGGTCATGTCCAAAAGGATTGCAAGGAGGAGAAAAAGAAAAAGAAGAACTCTTCTAGAAATGATTCTTCTTAGAGTGATGTAGATTCCTTCATTGCAGCTTTGGCTACATGGGCATCAGATGATGTCTAGCTGATTGATTCTAGAGCATCTTTCCACATGACATCTCATAGAGACTGGTTCACAAAGTATGAAAACTATGATGGTGGAAAGGTGTATTTAGCAAGGGATTCATGTTTGGAAATTGCTGGCTGTGGAAGAGTTAGAATTCAATTCCCTAATGGAAGAGTGAAGGGAATCAATGATGTGATGCATATACTAGGTATGGCTCGAAACTTACTTCCTATAAGTAAGCTGAATGATATTAGAGTACAGGTCACATTCTCTGGAAATGGCTGCAAGATGACTAGAGGCTCTATGGTGTTGGCTAGGGGTGCTCGAATTGGTACCTTGTACAAACTAGATGCACAATCTATTCAATGTAATAGTGTCTCTGCGAAGTCACAAAAAGCTACTCATGAGGGAAATGTTCCTGATGGAGTAAACGCCATGGAGGTTAAACTTCTAGCAGAAAAGACTATGCTTTGGCATCATAGGCTTGGCCACATTAGTGAAAAAGGTTTAAAAACATTGAAAAATAAAAACCCAGTAGAAGGGCTTGAAAATTGTAACCTTTAGTTTGAATTTTGTGAACATTGCATATATGGTAAACAACACTGTGTTTCATTTTATTCCAGTCCTCACAAATCTTCTGGTTTGCTTGATTATATTCATTCTAATGTTTTTGGTCTAGTGAATGTTCCTTCTTTGTCTAAATAAAGATACTATGTATCGTTTATTGATGATTATTCAAAAACATTTGTATATTTTCTGAGAAGTAAATCAAAAGTGTTTAGTCAGTTTAAGGAATTTAAAAACTTTGTTGAAAATTAGACTGGTAGGAAAATAAAATGCTTAAGAACTGACAATAGCGGTGAGTTTTGTTCTGATGAATTCGAAAGGTACAGTACAGATCATGGGATTACAAGACATAAGACTACACCTTACACTCCACATCAAAATGGAGTTGCTAAAAGGTTCAACAAGATAGTAATGGAAAGAGCACAAAGTATGCTGAGCAGTGTTGGCTTGGAGGAGAAGTTTTGGGCTGAAGCAGTCTCTAAAACATGTTACTTGGTAAATCGTTCTCCAAAATCTGCTCTTATTGAGAAGACGCCTTTGGAAGCATGGTCTAGAAAGAAGCCCTCTCTGAGACATAATCCTATCTTTGGCTATGAGGCATATGCATATGTGCCATTTGAAAAAAGATCTAAGTTGGAAAATGTTTAAATAAAGATTCAAACAACTCCCTTCGAGTCCCTTTTGCAAATGTTCGTGTGTCGGCCTGTGTCTCGCCAAGTTTATTCGGCTTTCTAACAAAGTTTTGATCTCTCCCTTTGCGCATTTCTCACTTCACAACTTCAGATATCGGCTCCCCTTTTGGGTCCCGAAATGCTGTGCCAGGCGTCCACGTGTCTCGCCTTTGGAGGTTTTTTATTTTCTGTTGCTTTGTATTCTCTTCGGGTTGTGAAAGCCTTCCACAAAATCCAACACTCCTAAGATTGTCAGAGGGGCCCACATCTTGGTACGTGGTGGCATATTGCAGACTTTTCTTACAGAGAAAATAAGTAGCTACGGGCTACGAGATGTTTCTGCGGCCTTCTTTATTTTTGGCGGGCCCTACCTTCTGCCAGGTGGCGACCTTTCGCGGCCTTTTCAACGTAGCAAGGAGCTAAACACAGCAGGCTGCGAAACACTGCCAAGCGTCTTTCAGACCCGGTTCAGGCGGCTCTCTCCCCACTTCAGGAAGGACCTCAGCCCCTTGGACACGTGTTGCTTCTTCACAGTGTCTCAGCAGCAGTAAGAGGGATTTTCATTTGGGTCGTGACAGGATGCCACGTGCCTTACACTGATCATCAATGTGGGCGATGGGCTAGCTGAGCAATATATTGTTATCAGGTGCTGCTCGTTTTGGTTCTCTGAAGCGGTGGATGGCACTTGTCACCTCGAAGCTTGGTTGGGACCTCTGCCATCATTACAAGGGGCACACCTGCACCCAAATATCTAGATGCCATGTTTTAACTTGTTGCCATTATAACGACATGGGAAATCTTTTGATTATGGCATCATAGTTGGAGATTGGGAGATCTTTTCTATTACAGCTTTCCAAAGTGGTGGGAGTTTTTCTCTCTAGCTATATATACTCTCTCCGTAGACAAGAGAGGGGTCCGAAATTCCAAGGAAAAAGGTCCAAAAGGAGATAGATCCAAGAGTTCTAAAGAAAAAGGATACTGGTTATAGTAAAAGACACCAGGCCTCTCTTATATGTTTATTTTGCAAGAAACTTTCAAACTGTGCCAACTGTTCAGCCATTCTGTTTTTCATGTATTGATTGAACTATAAACTGTGTTTTTTATTGTCTTAGGCATTTTATTTGATAGGACTTCTATATATTGAATACAAGCTTGCTTATCTAAATCATGTCTAAATGACTCTTCTTAGTAGTAAGAATGTATGCAATACTATTTTATGTCAATGAATGAATTGTTTATGCTATGCCTTTAAGTCTCCGACGTTTTGAAATGTAATAACACCATCCAGGCCCTTAAATCTACGATTTATCGTGCCCATCAGCATATTCTAGCGCATCGCCTTAGATTAGACTTTGCTTCATTATATCCGCTTCCTTTTCCCTTCCAAAAAACCATTATAGAAGAAGCTGACTTCTTTAAAATCTGGAGGTCACTCAGTTTGGCGCAATAGGGTCCCCCTTGAACTGAGTTTCCCATAAGGCACTGTTATCTCATCAATTTTTGGCATCAACAATTGTACCCTTTTTCTGGCACGCCCGGTGGGACCCGAACTAATGAAATTGCATTATAGAGGGGTGTATGAGCCATCGGCCTGTAACTAGATCCCAGACTGCAAATAACCCAGGTTTGCTAGTACCTCCGCTAGGAACAACCCAGGCCGCAAATCATCTAGTAACTGTTCCATCTCCACCACCCTTTCCTCTCACCATGTTTCCAGCTACGAACAGAAACTATCTAGCATAGGATGCTGGAAGTCCCCTAGTAGCTCCTGTAGCACCTGTTGTTTGGGGCGCTATCCCAGTTTCGGCCTTGAAGGCTCTTCCCAAATTTGTCGGAGATAACACAAAAATGCCAGCAGAATATTTGTAGGATGTAGCGGATGTATGTCTGGTACACGGTATTACAGCACAAAATGTAGTCCTGAGGCTCCTTGCTGCGTCCTTTAAAGGCAAAGCTCTGGATTGGTACCGAACATTGACTCCTAATACCATTCGCACTTGGGATGACCTCGGAGATCCGTTCTATGAAAGGTTCTCAAATGACGGAGATCGTTCTTCATTATATTATCAGCTGTTGGTCATAAGATGAGCGCCCCAGGAGGCTCTGACCGATTTCAATGCCCGATTTCACTTAAATTGGCAGAGGATTCCTGTGACTATCGGCCCGACTCCAGAACTGGCATTCATATTTTACCTAAAATCCATTAATCCCGACATTTTTATGATGATCAAGTCTTTGGGGGGGGCCACTCTACCAGATGCTTATGCTACCACTATCAAAGTGGAGAATCATTTAATAGATTGTAGTAAATTTCCTCCTCGACCTATTGTGCCGATATTTCCTAAGATATCAACTTATGCACCAGAGACCGCATCAACTAGTGCGCCAGTGACTCCCTAGTCAATGTATTCATATGCAGCCGCTCCTGAAAACTTGGCCTCTACATCAGGTGCTTCCAAGGATGAAATGGGTGACCTCAAGGAGATGTTGTGAACTATGGAAAATGACATAACAACACTTAAGCGAAACCAAGCAATGCCTCCACGGCCTGCACATCAAAACTATTAAGGTAGGTGCCCTGCCTATCACAAAATCAATATCAGAATGTACCTCACACTAATCCACCTGCAGCGGCTACAAACCAAATGGTTCTGGTGCCTACGCCGCTGGCAGGTGCGTCATCAAGCTCAAGTAGAGAATTAACCGTGAGACAAAACAATCTTATTGATGAGATCAATCCATGGTACTTCCCTTGCAATGATGTGCATATGCCCCGAAATTGTCCGCATGGCAACTTACAACAAAAAGTAGTAGAGCAACGTAGTCAAGGTACTGCGACAGAGAATGGAGAATACATATATGCCTCGGCAATGGAGAATGCGGTCCTTACCGTGCAAATGCAAGGAATGTCCTTAGAACAAGAGTCTGATATTGTTCGTGATCATGTGCTCTTCTCATGGATGGAAGATGAGGAAATGGTGTTTGCAAATGACACATCCACAGCTGAAACACCGCAGGTACAGTCCGACTATAACACACGATCGAAGAGGAGATTCACCGGCGAGCCCGTTGTTTCACTTTTGGACAGCCCGTAACGCAAAGGTGTGTCCGATCAAATTCCTGGCACTTCAACCATCTCTTTGTCTTCTCAACTGCAGAAGAAAGTTATTATAACAAGAGAAAAGGAGCAGAAATCTCCTAGCTCCTCACCTTTCAATGTGGTGGAGCAATTGAAGAAATCATCTGCTAATGTGTCTTTATGGGACATTCTAGCTATCCTGGAACAGTAAACTATGCTACAAAAGGCACTTCAACAAGAGATCAACTTAGCACCAACAGAGCTGTCTGCCAATACGGAGGTGGTTTATCAAATGCCACCAGCTAAGGTTCCTACAGAAAAAGTGAAGGAATCCCATACTCAAGGCGGAGGTAGGCCAAAACCTTAACCCTTCTTCTTGACTCTCATTGTAGGCAAAAAGCTATTGCACAACGCTATGATTGATTCTGGCACTAGTACAATGGTTATGCCAAAACTGATAGCCGAAGCCCTAGGACTCAGCTATGAACCTATGAAGAAGGGGGTGATGCAGCTAGATGGAAATAAAGTTGATACTATGGGTGTCATCAAAGCGCTTCTGTTAACTCTATTTGCCTACCCAAGTATCACAGTCCCACAAGATACAGTGATCATAGATGTTCCTCCTATGTTCAGTCTCTGTCTATCCCAAGAATTTACCTCAAAGGTGGGTGGATATTTGTCTTTAGATTGGTCACATCTAATCCTTAGGACAAAGCATGGTGCAAAAATGAAGATAGAATCGGAGGCTCTACATTCTGAACACATGGCGGAGGAGGCCCTGATCAATTTTGAGGCCGCACATACCTCCATCACCAAGCAGGACATGTATAATGTCGAACTGCTAGAGGAGGAAAAGGTGAGCGGAGACAGGAATGATAAGGAAGATGCTCTATTGAGTGAACACATGAATAATGATCCTTTCGGGAATTATCATGCTATTGGATTCGGCACATATGTAATTTATGATGAAAACCAAGTTCTTCTGAAGGTCACCAAAGAATCCTACGATGACCAAGCAAATGAGCTGTGGACATTGTATTTTGATGGAGCAAGGAGCAAAGTTGGAGTTGGAGCCGGGGTATGTCTAATATCCCCGCAAAATGAGAAATTGTTGAGGTCTTTCCGATTCCAATTCACCTGTTCAAACAATGAGACTGAATATGAAGGGTTAGTCCAAGGCCTAAGCCTAGCAGAACGAATGGGTATCAAGCAATTGATTGTGTTTAGAGACTCCAAACTAATAGTTAATCAGGTTCGAGGAATCTCTGCAGCAAAGAATATCCGCATGAGATCCTATCGACATCAAATCTGGGATCTAATGGAAAGTTTTGAAGCTTTCAACATCCTGACCGTTCCCTGAACGCATAATGGTGATGCAGATCGCATGGCGGTGATTGGTGCCCAGTTTGACCCTGTTTTTGACTTGCTTCAGAACAAATATTCAGTGCGAGTGCTTGTTCGACCAGCAATCCCCGACAATGATCAGAGTTGGTAGGTCTTTGAGAGCGACGAGCACATCACTTTGTTTATTCAGCACTCAGGGGAATTTTCTGATCAACTTCAACCAAAGATCGCCGAAGCCTGCGAAGGACAAATTATGCAGCTAAAGTCAAATAAGCTTCTGAAAGGATTGGTTACTCTCGAAAAAAAATTCAATTGTAGTGATGCCCGAAATGATAAGTGGAAGTTCGCGGCAGATAAAAGTGATTATGAAAACCTTCGGGTCAGAAAAGATGTCTCACAGCAAGACAAAGAAAGGCTTATCAGTTTTTGCAAAAAAGATGGAGTAGTGGTCTGGTCCTACGATGATCTGGAGGGTTACAATCCTGGCATCATTCAACATACTATTGAGCTAACAGAAGGTGTGAAACCAGTCTGACAGAAACAGCGGCTAGTTAACCCCAAAGTTGAGGCCTTGATGGCACAAGAGCTGACCAAACTCATCAAGTCACGTATTGTCTTCCCAATCAAACATAGTACATGGGTATCAAATCTGGTACCAGTCTGAAAGAAGAATGGTGATATCCACTTATGCGTGGACTTTCGAGACCTGAACAGAGCATCTCTGAAGGATCACTACCCATTTCCTTCTATAGAGTCAATCCTCCAAACTGTCATAGGATCAGAAATGTTCTCTCTGCTCGATGGCTTCTCTGGCTATAACCAAATTCGAGTCAAAGAAGAAGATCAGCACAAGACTACGTTCACCACCAAGTCGGGAATATTTTCATATGCTAAAATGCCTTTTGGTTTATCTAATGCAGGGGAAACTTTCCAGCGAGCTATGGACATCGCATTCAGCGAACTGATCAATAAGTTTATCCTAATCTATTTGGATGACCTTACTGTGTTCTCTAAATCTAAAGATGATCATTTTGATCATTTGGAATTAGTTTTTCAAAAATGCAAGGAGTTTGGAGTTTCCCTAAATCCAAAGAAATGTGTATTTGGAGTACCTCAGGGCAAGCTATTAGGGCATGTTGTGTCTAAGGAAGGTATCTCAATTGACCCTGAGTGAGTGAGGGTTATAAAGGAGCTTCCCCTTCCGGTAAATAAGAAAGGTGTACAGTCTTTTATGGGCAAAGTAAATTTTGTCAGCAAATTTATTTTTGATTTTGCGGGAATGATTACGTTGATCACCCTAATGCTGAAAAAGGATCAAATTTTCAAGTGGACAATGGAAGCTCGGGAGGCATTTGAAAAGGTCAAAGAAGCGATCTCCACAGCCTCGGTGTTAATTAATCCAAATCAATGTAAAGATTTTATAATGTATGCCTTCAGTAGCAAGTCCAGTGTCGCTACTGTTCTGATTTAGAAGGATAATGAAGAAAAGGGAGAGCATCCAGTGGTGTTATATTCCCGAACCCTAAAGGAATATGAGGTGAATTATAACTTCGTCGAAAGACAGGCCTTTGCAATAGTAAAAGGACTTAAAAATTCTGCCATCTAATTTTTCGCAATAAAATTCTGGTATATGTCGCACATTCTAGTGTGCGGGAATACATCATGGAAGGAGAGATCACAAAAAAAAGGGCCAATTAGATTACTAAGATCCTAGAGTATGACATTGAGGTCAGGCCTACCAAGACTGTTAAAGGCAGAGGACTGTGTGAGTATATGGCACAGAACGAGGGGGTACCTACCGAAGAGGAATAGCCAGAGCTCGTCCTGATAAATGAATCTAGATTGGAAGATGATTGGCTGACATATAGAATGAACTTCATGCAAACAAGAGGGTATCCGCCAGGTCTCTCATCCCAAAAAAGAAGGTATTACCGGCTATAGAATTGCGGATATACGCTACTAGAGGGAATTCTTTTCAAAAGAAATTTCAATGGTGTGCTCCTGCGGTGTGTTACTTCAGGGGAGGCACAGAGGATCCTCGATGCATTTCACAATAGAAACGAAGGTGGATATTTCTCTGCTAAAACTACCGCCATCAAGGTCCTACGAGCTGGATATTACTGGCCTACACTTTTCAATGATTCCTACTCTCTGGTAAGGGCTTGTAAAAAATGTCAGTTCTTCTCTGACAGAAGGAAGAATTCAGCGATGCCCCTCAAACCTATAATGGCGGATGAACCATTTGCACAATGGGGCCTGGACTTCATCGGAATGATCAACCTAGTTTCTAGTGCTAGACATAAATGGATATTAACAGCTACAGACTACTTTACAAGGTGGGCAGAAGTTGTCCCCCTTAAGGAGGCAACAGAAACAAAGATTGTAGACTTCCTCGAAGCACTGGTGACAAGGTTCAGCCCTCCGAAAACAATCATTTCGGACAATGCTAGAGCATTTGTAGGTACAAAGATATGTCACTTTGCATTAAAAAATGGCATATTCCTTAAAACATCATCAAACTATTATCCACAGGGAAATGGCCTAGCCGAGTCGACAAACAAAAGTTTAGTTCGACTCCTAAAAAAGGTTGGCTCAGAACACCAGAGGGAATGGCATAAAAATATCCGAAAAGCACTCTGAGCCAACCGCATAACTCCTAAGCAAGTCCTCAAGACTACGCCCTATGAGTTGGTATATGGGAAGGATGCCTTGTTACCTATCTCTATGGAGATCCCGGCGATACAGTTATTGAAATCTCTTGAGATAGAACAAAATGATGCCATGGAGGTTCAACTCGCCGAACTACTGGAAGTACAAGAAAAAATGGAGAATTCCCTAAAAGCAATGACAAGCTATCAACAGATGGTCAAACGATGGTTTGACAAGAAGGCCTCTGACCAAGGTCTAAAAAGTGGAGACTTAGTGCTAAAATATGACAGCAGGGCTGCAAAGCCAGGTCAGCACAGTAAGTTTGATAGCCTATGGGAGGGACCCTTCAAAATCATTCGGTGCATGCAACATAACGCTTTTGAGCTGGAAAATATGGAACGAGAGCCGTTGGGAATCTCGGTCAATGGGATTCATCTTAAGTTGTTCCATTAGGCATAAAAATCTACCTTGTACAGTTGTAAATAACGCTTTTATTTTCTTTCTTTTTTTTGGCCTATTTTTTTTGCTGAATCAGTGGTCTTTCTACGCATGTGCTCATTATCATTGGCAGGTAAAACATGGAGTTACTTCACTCAAAATATACTCATAAATGGGGAAACAGCATACAAAATTTGTAAACCCAGAAAAATTAAACACAGAAGTAAAAAGGAGCATAGAATTTTCTTAAAAGGAGAAGTATATATTTATATATATATATATATGTTCCTGGGTTACAAAATGGCTGGGATGCCAATTTTCAAAATATACAAGTATCAGAGTATATATATACGATGGCCTTTTATCAGGCTTATCCGGAATGGGTGAGTTACATCATCAGGCAGGAGGACAAGAGGGCTATCTATCCAAAGGAATGGCTGGCAGCAACCGACGCATTCACTGCAATGTCCGCTTCTTCCTCGTCCACGGGCTCCTCAGCGGCACTGACAGCATCATTCAATACAGCCGTTGTTGGTGGTGGATACACCAGGTCCCTGAGGTCTGTATACCATTCTACGTCATAGAAGGGTATCACATTGTAGCTCTGGAATAGGAAGTGAAGGGATTGAGTAACCCTTTGCTGGTGTTGGTCACGGGTCTGCAGGAAGAATCCACTGAGGAATGGCAGCCAAACGACAACAGCTTCTTCTTCGATAAAGTGACGCAGGTCGCTAGCTGTTGACAGGCCTATCCCGTACGAAGCATGTGTAACAACCTCGCCGAGCCCATTCAGGTACTTCTTTGGGAAGATTTCTTTGACCAGCTTTAAGATAAGCGATCGGGGAACGCAAATATCCAGCATGGACACTACAAAGTTTGTGCACACGTCGGTGTTCACCCGATACTTATCTTCATATTCAACATAGTCCTTGCCTAGAATCCACTTAATGGCTACCAGAACCAGCGAGTGCTTGTTCTTCGTCATCATTTTGAGTCTTCTAGTGGAGATCTCACCTACAAACGCCGTCTATGATTTCAACGAGGTTAGGCGAATTGGGGTATCCATCTCTCCTAACACTATCCCTAAGTCTGCTAAGTAATGCCAAATCTGCTCACCACCTAACCTATGAAAAGACTTGCTTAGCAATCTTCTACTAGCCTATCACTTCTTAAATGCTAAGTATGTTTGCTTGTTATCTACTAGGCTATTTATAGAAAAGTTGACAAGACATATACCGATCCGCCTCAAAGAAACGTGATGTATGTTGGCTGCCATCTTGAAAGCTAAGTCTACGTTTGTTCACATTTCGGGTCGGTACATGCATGATAGCACGGCTCAAGGCATGCTTAATTAAATGCAGTTGATTAATTAGCTTTAGAAAGGTGGCACTTGTTGGTGAAGGGACGTGTGGCCGTAGGCTATTGTGTCAAATCTCAAACGCATCCTAGAGTCCAAGGCGATACTTGTATATCTTCAGGCCGTGATCGCTTGCTTGGCGTAATCATTTCGGTCAGGATATTAATTGCCAGTACATGCTAACGCAAGGCTAGAAGGCCAGTTGCAAGCTCAATTTTCAAGGAGATTAGGGCGTATCACACGATCGCCCCAATGTGATGATAAAATCTAGCCGCCTCAGAATAGAAATCAGTTCATCTTGCACGAGTTGCCAGATTAACGATACATGCCGAATTAAATACAAAAGGCTTGCTTTCGCCTACCACCTTGGGAAAAGTTGCTATTATTGCATGAAAATGCTTAGTATTTCAAAGTCTTTTTACAAACGCAATGAAAGTGAAAAGTGTTTTATGTCTGTATATCCTGTGCAAGTGTATTTGCAAGTCAGGAGCTTACAAGTTCTGCAGCAAAAGAAAAATGTCAGAATCTTCAGCTCAGCCGATGTAAAAGGAAATTAGCCAGGAACTATATACGGCCATTCGTTCTTCGGCCGAAGTATACGTGTACGATGATGTAGCATATGCCACTCCTGGTATACCCGCGAAGACAAGAAGAGCCAACACAGAGGAGCTGGAAAGACCCAAGGAATGGAGTAGCCAGAAAAATGTTAAAGAAAAGTGGGATAATATCTATGACCCAAAGCTTGCAAAGAACCCTAAATCTCTCAGAAAGGTGGCTTGTGCTAGGTTATCAGCGGCAAAGGCAGACCAATCCACGGTAAGTAGAGTCTGGCTTAGCGATCTCTCACAATACATGGTCTCGTTGGTGCACTATTGCCCAGAGGTGGTCGACGCGGATTTTCAGCGTTATAATCCAGATACCCATTGCATTGAGGGTCACAATTTAAGGGTTCATATCAGCCGAGAAACTATCTGGCATATATTATGTATCTCTGACCCCAACAGAAGAAAGGAGAATATCGAGCATTTTCGCCCAAGCAAGGGAGAAAAAATATGGAAAAGGATGAAAACCAGCTCTGATTTCTTGTTAGAAGAGACTAATAGGAAAGGTGTTGCATCCACTAAGGCACCGAATATCCCATTATCGCATGGTTCATTCCGCGATGACCTTCAAGACCCCATGTCTATGCTGGCATTTGTTTGCGGCCAGAACTCTGATGAAAAGATTGAGGCTTTTCAGCTCGGACCTGCGATACAGTTTCGCAAGCAACATGAATTTTTCTGGTATGATTTTACTGAGTTCATGGTTGAAGAAATGATACACCAGATGGAGAATTACCAGGTAGAAAAGAAATTTAGATTTCTTTCCTACCTGGTCCACATGTTCCTACATCAGAATCCAGATTTCTTCGCCCATTTTCTTCCACTATCAATTTTTGATGAGCAGAACAAAAGAAAGTCGGTGTCTACATGGACACCTTTCCTTTCCACAACATATGACTATTATGCCTTCACGGACTATTTCATAGCTCCGGTTCTGAATGATTTGATCGGAGAAGGTGATATTGTATGGCTTAACACTGAGCAGACTGGATTTCTACAAAGCTACACCCCTGCTTGTGACTGGTTCTTAGGCAAAGATTTCATAATCCTTCGAATGCGGGGTTATATTGGTAAGCCTTTCTTTCTCCTGGCTTGCATTACCGATAGAGTGCTCGTGCTGGAAGTTTTTCGACAGGTGTGTATCATCGATTTCATGTTCTGTAGCTGTGAAAGTGTCAAGAGAAAGAGATTTTTCACTTGCCCGAAGAGTTTCAAGTTGGTAACGCTGGTTAAAAAACAAGCACACAAGTTGCTAGGGGAGAAGCTGGCACAGCTAGGGTTGGTATTGGTAAATGATAAATGGGATTACAACCCTTTCAACGACCTGCCAGAGCCACACATGAAGGTTACCCATATTCCTCGACCATACTGGGAGAAGCGGCGTAATAAGCGGACTGACAAAGATGAAGATTTTGTTGAATTAGCACAAATCCCTACGCCAGACACTAGGGGCCCATGGCACAAGCTCTACTTTCCAGTGGTCATGGCTAGGGACAACCTTCTGATAAAGCGTGGCATGTATAACAAGTTAAAGGTGGGTGAGGAATGGAGTGATGAAAAAATAAAGGCTTTCTAGAAATATCGCCAGGAAATAGCATAGTCGAAGGCTCCTTATAATTAGGTAAAGGACAACCAGGAATTTGAAAAATGGTGGGATGAGGGCCATCCTAGCCCGATCTCTAGTGCTGATAGGAGTGAAGAAGCGGAGGGATCCGAGGAGAAGGAAGAAGAAATGATGGTATCATCCTCTTCTGCGCAAGGAGGCAATGTCACCGGGCATGCCGCCTATGTGGGCACTAATGTCCGCTTTAATATATCAAGAGGCTCGCTTACACACACATGGGCCGCTAAACTGGTTAGGCTAATGCCTCAGCAGGGGGATCCGACGACTGAGGTTAGTGAGTGTCTACCTGTGAAAAGGCAGTGCACGGAAAGTGTTATCAGAACAGTTTCACATGAACCCACCGAAGGAGAAGTGCCCACTACTGGTCAAATGCCAGAGTTTACGGGCGAGTCACGAACGATCCTGGAGCCATCGCTGACCAGCCAGTAGGTACATTTCGCTCCTTCCTCTCTTACATCTCATTCTTTCGTATCCGCCCCTGCTCCGTCAGCCACTCTTTTTGTAGGTCTGAGCCCTCCACCCTTTGCTTCTGGTCTAGCTTTTTCAGTTGGATTCGCCCCGTATTCGCAGGCCCAACCATTTATAATTACTCCTTTGAACATGCTTACACCTACTGTTGCCACTCAGACCTTCCTCACCTCACTTTCAAAAAATATTTCCCCTTTTGGCCCCCATTCTTTTTTCGCTATGCTTACTGATCCTTTTCCATTGCAACAAGCCGATACCCAGTCAGCAACTATTCTTCCCCAGCCAATGGGCCTTATGACTGAATCTCCAGTTCAGCCGCTACAAATGTCTAGCCCTACTGATAGTCCTCAGGCCAAGCTATGGAACGTGCCACACTTTTCTCCACAAACGGTCACTCTCCAGAAGAAGAAAATGCGTGCGCCTATGAAAATTACCTATCCCTATGCCC
Organism: Sequoia sempervirens; assembly: GCA_007258455.2. Lineage (NCBI taxonomy): Eukaryota > Viridiplantae > Streptophyta > Pinopsida > Cupressales > Cupressaceae > Sequoia > Sequoia sempervirens. The sequence goes on along the minus strand of VDFB02066835.1, from coordinate 26,553 downwards.
TGCCTTCTGGTGTTCCTTTCGCAGGTGGGCTGGTTTCATCACCGCTCGAATTCATAGCACAGATCAAATGAGGCAACGAAAGGCGAAGGATGACAATGCCCCCACCGAGTCGAGAGTACAGGTTTCGTATGATGAGGCCCGGCAAGAATTAAAATTTGCAACTATGTACCCAAGGATAGGCAAGCCCTAGGGAAAAATGCAACCTGAGGACTATGAGATCTATGCTGTCGGACTTGACATGAAGGTAGCCCGACCGTAAGATAAAATTGAAATCATGGAGGAGACACAACGGGTGGTCACTTCCGACTTCCTCAAAACTGGTCGCCAGTTAAAGAAGAAGGATGAGTAGCTCATAGTAGCCAAGGAAAGGGTGAGCTTCCTAGAGACAAAGGAGAAATCCTTAGAAGCATATATCACCCGAATGATAGAAAGAGCGCTCACAGTAGAAAATGAAAGAAACAGGCTTCAAGGTGAAATTGTGAAAATTCAAGTTGCCAACCCAGAATTGGTAAGAGAATTGCAAAGCCAGAACCAGGTGGCCCGACAGAGCCTACAGTCAAAAAAGAAGGAGCTTGAACGCGTCCACCTTGAGTATAGTCCAGGAATGGCACACAAGGGTGAGGAGTTGGAGCGCCTACAAGAGCAGTATCAACAAAGGGTACAGGAGAAAGAGGCTGAATTCAAAAGCCTGAAGACTAAACTAGAAGAGGAGCTTCGGGAGATAAAGACTAAACTAGAAGAGGAGTTTTGAGAGACAAAGGCTTCTCTGGAGAAGCAATCGGCTAACCATTCCTGAGCTGAACAAACTTGGAATAAAGAAATGAACAGCTATGCAGAGCAGTTGGCGGCCAAGAAAAAGAAGAAGGCAGAATTGGCCGAGGCCCTTATTTCAAGGGAAGCAAAGATTTCTTTGCTTAAAACCTCTCCATTACCTGCCCTTGACCAACCTGAAGTCATTCCGCTGGTTAGGCAGTTGTACATTTCTCATTGGGAGAAAATCAAGACCTTCTTCCTAACACTGCAGCCTACCCTCTGGTTCATTGACAAGGCATCAAAACTCAATCAAGAGGCCCACGACGCAATAGAGCGGTTCCCACGTTTCATCCTGGAAAAGGTTCCTGAGGCAAGGGACTTGCTCAACAAGCTATACTTCATCTCAGACGAAATCCTTGCTGAGGCGGATATTGAAGATCGGGACATTGCTGCTCAAATTGCCAACAAATTCATACATTGTCACTCCACTTTCCAGCGCACTAAGGCAGCAATAGTTTTTCTAAGCAGGGCGCTTGACGACATACGGGGAAGTTTCTTTGAGTTGGGCAAGCTGGGGCTGCCATCCCTGTTTCTAGAGGATGGCTCCATTGCCACAACTGCACAAATTGTGGAGGTTATTGAGCAGAAGGAGAACGACTCCGAGATATTCAGCGAATTTGGCAGCTCCCCAACGGCGGCCAACATTGAGGCAATCATTCATCCACTCTCTCAGGTGCTTTTCCATATCCAAGCAGGCACCAGCCTACCTGAGGTGCTGCCTCATAAGGAAACTATTGATCTCCGCGGGGCATAAGAAAATTTGCGCAGCATGGCAAAGCCGTCCGAAAGTGAATGGTCGCCTTTGCAGACTGCACTTTCCAAACTCTGACTCTGTTTGCCCTATGGATGAAGGCTCTGGTCTGCAGAACCAGAGAGTTTTTTGGATTCTCCGTTCCTTATCTGAAACACCCCAGATAGTCACCAAAAGCTGTTTAAATAAAGATTCAAACAACTCTTTTTGGGTCCCTTTTGTAAATGTTCGTGTGCCAGCCTGTGTCTCGCCAAGTTTATTCAGCTTTCTGACAAAGTTTTGATCTCCCCCTTTGTGCATTTCTCACTTCACAACTTCAGATATCGGCTCCCCTTTCGGGTCCTGAAATGCTGCGATGGGCGTCCATGTGTCTCGCCTTCAGAGGTTTTTATTTTCTATTGCTTTGTATTCTCTTTAGGTTGCGAAAGCCTTCCACAAAAGCCAACACTCCTAAGATTGTCAGAGGGGCCCACATCTTGGTACGTGGCGGTATATCGCAGACTTTTCTTATAGAGAAAATAAGCAGCTACGGGCTGCGAGATTTTTCTGCGGCCTTCTTTATTTTTGGTGGGCCCTACCTTCTGCCAAGTGGTGACCTTTCGCAGCCTTTTCAATGCAACAAGGAGCTAAACACAGCGAGCTGCGAAACACTGCCAAGCATCTTTCGGACCCAATTTAGGTGGCTCTCTCCCCACTTCAGGAAGGACCTCAGCCCCTTGGACACATGTCGCTTCTTCACAGTGTCTCATCGGCAGTAAGAGGGATTCTCATTTAGGCCGCGACAGGATGCCACGTGCCTTACACTGATCATCAATGCGAGCGATGGGCTAGCTGAGCAATATATTGTTATCGGGTGATGCTCGTCTTGGTTCTCTGAAGTGGTGGATGGCACTTGGCACCTCGAAGCTTGGTTGGAACCTCTGCCATCATTACAAGGGGCGCGTCTGCACCCAAATATTCAGATGCCGCATTTTAACTTATTGCCATTGTAACGGCATGGGAAATCTTTTGATTCTGGCATCATTGCTGGAGATTGGAAGATCTTTTCTATTATAGCTTTCCAAAGCGGTGGGAGTTTTTCTCTCCAGCTATATATACTCTCTCTGTAGACGAGAGAGGGGTCCGAAATTCCAAGGAAAAAGGTCCAAAAGGAGATAGATCCAAGAGTTCTAAAGAAAAAGGATACTGGTTATAGCAAAAGACACCAGGCCTCTCTTATATGTTTATTTTGCAAGAAACTTTTAGACTATGCCAACTGTTCAGCCTTTCTATTTTTCATGTATTGATTGAACTATAAACTGTGCTTTTTATTATCTTAGGAATTTTATTTGACAGGACTTTTATATATTGAATACAAGCTTGCTTATCTAAATCATGTCTAAATAACTCTTCTTAGTAGTAAGAATGTATGCAATACTATTTTATGTCAATGAATGAATTGTTTATGCTATGCCTTTAAGTTTTTGATGTTTTGAAACGTAATAACACCATCCAGGCCCTTAAATCTATGATTTATCATGCCCATCAGCATATTCTGGGGCATCGCCTTAGATTAGACTTTGCTTCATTATATCCGCTTCCTTTTCCCTTCCAAAAAACCATTATAAAATAAGTTGACTTCTTTAAAATTTGGAGGTCACTCAGTTTGGTGCAATAGGGTCCCCCTTGAACTGAGTTTCCCATAAGGCACTATTATCTCATCAATTTTTGGCATCAATAGAAAACAAAGCTGTGAAGTGTATTTTTATTGGCTATAGTGCTGGCATAAAAGGATACAAGTTTTGGAACCCTGATACTGAGAAGGTATTGTACGACAGAAGCGTTATCTTTCGTGAGCTGAAATCTTCTACATTGGATCTACAGTCAGAGAAGAAATGAGAAAATGAAAAGGATGTAGCAGAAATTCCTTTGACACCATATAAAGAGGAATTGAAAAATCAAAATGTACCTGATACTGAGGAAAGCTCAAGTAGCTCTGAAATTTTTGAAGATGATGAAGAACCACCTCATCCTCAGTCTATGAGGAGGTCAACTCGTGAAAGAAAGCAACCTGATAGCTATGGGTTTTCTTTAATAGAGTCTACTTGTGCCTATGCTTTAATTTCTAGCACTGATGAACCTAGGACTATGAAAGAGGCATTTAAAATGTTTGATTCAAACTCTTGGTTGGAATCCATGAATGAAGAGAAGGCATCATTAGAAAAGAATGATACCTAGAGTTTGGTGCCAATGCCTAAAGACAGAAAAGTTGTAGGCTGCAAATGGGTATTTAAAAAGAAAATTGGTCTGGATGGCAGTGTAGGAAAATATAAAGCAAGGTTGGTTGCAAAAGCTTATTCCCAAGTAGAGGGAATTGATTATGGAGAAATATTTTCTCTTGTAGCTAAGCTGACATCTATTAGATTTTTTTTGTCACTTGTAGTAGTGTATGACTTAGAAATTGAACAAATAGATGTGAAGACAGTGTTTCTTCATGGTGATCTTAAAGAAGAAATTTTTATGTCCCAGCCAGAGCACTTTGTGGCAAAAGGTAAGGAAAGATTGGTTTGCAAGTTGAAGAAATATCTGTATGGGTTAAAAGAGTCTCCAAGAATGTGGTACTAGAAATTTGACACTTTTGTTTTGTCATTGAGATTTGTAAGATCAAAATGTGATCATTGTGTATATTACAAAGTTGAAAGTGATCAAATCCTTATTATCGCTCTCTATGTTGATGATATGTTGTTCATAGGCAATAGTAAGCTAATGATTTCTGATCTTAAGTCTCAGTTGTCTGCAAAGTTTGAAATGAAAGATCTTGGTGTAGCAGGGTATATTCTGGGAATGGAAATAACTAGGGATAGGGAAAATAGAAAACTTTGGCTGAGTCAGAGTAAGTATATCATGACTGTTCTAGAGAGATTTTGCATGACTAATTGCAAGCAGCTAGTTGTTCCAATTACACAGAGAACAAAGCTATCTATTGAGGATTGTCCAAAATCTCCTACTAAGATGGAGGATATGACCAGTGTACCTTATGCTAGTGCGGTTGGCAGCCTTATGTATGCAATAGTCTATACAAGGCTAGACATTGCCCAAGCAGTGGGAGTTCTTATTCGGTTTATGGCTAATCCTGGAAGGACACATTGGGATGCTGTGAAGAGAGTGTTTAGATATATGAAGGGTACTTTAGACTATGCTTTGTGTTACCATGGGGACATTGACAGCAGAAGATCCACCAGTGGATATGTTTTCATGATGAATGGTGGTGCAGTGAGTTGGATGAGCAAGTGACATGCTATAGTTGCTTTGTCCACTATAGAGGCAGAATACATGGCAACTACACATGCCTGTAAAGAAGTGATCTAGATAAAACATTTGTGTTCTAACATTGGTTTTGATGTAGGAAAAATTACTATTTACTATGACAGTCAAAGTGCTATATGTTTAGCAAAGAATCCTACTTTCCATGCCAGGATGAAACATATAGATGTACAGTATCACTTTGTATGAGATATGGTGGAGGATGGGAATGTCTCTTTGGAGAAAGTGGATACTTTGGAGAATGTTACAGATGCATTGATGAAGCCTATGAGCACAAAAAAATACAAGTGGTGTGCAAGTTCGATGGGCCTCTTGGCCCATGAATTTCAGTAGTTTTATTATGCTATGGAGTTGTCAGTAAGGTCTTCATCAAGTGGGATATTGTTGGAATATTTTCCTCAATCCATATTGACATGTAACTCTTGAAAGGAAAACTCATTGTGACATTATTCATGTCTAGGCAACTAATTATTCTAAATCCACTTGAAATGTTCATGTCGCCGAGACAGAGGTGATGTCTTGCCAAATGAAGTCTATCACTATGACCTAGATGTATTTGCTATGACCTTCTGTCAAATGGAGACCTCTGGCTGACAATATGTTCTTATCGGGTGTCAAAGCGGATGTCAAAGTAGCTCAAGGATCTTGGGGAGAAGTCTCAACAATAATGAAATGTCTCGCCGATGAGAGACTTCACTTGGTTCCTTCACGGTGACTCAAAGACTTTAGTATGAAGTCTTGGCAATCGATGGAGAGTCTCGCCGATAGTTTTTGGTGTGACATATTCACTCGGTGAAAGGTCCTGGTGAAGTCAAATGTCTTGCTGACTCAACAAGACATGGGTGCTCAGTATGTGGTCTCGGCGAAGACATAAGTCTTTCCGATTGGTGATTGGAGCATCATGGACCAATCAGAGGAAGTGATTTTCAAATGGGTGGCAATTAGATTTTTTACAACTGTTGTGATGCTGGAGTTGAACAACATGCAGGGAAAAATTAATGCTCAAGTGGAAAATTTCTATGATGAGGCAATGGCAGATAAGGATGCATAGAAGGTAAAAATCAGAATGTGATAAGAATTAAAGAATCGATTTCGATTTGGAGATTAAGAAGATAATCAAATTGTTGAGAGCTTTTCTGTAACAGGATGAATAGTGAATGAAACTACTAAGAACTAATACTAGAGAGTTGTATCTCTGATTGTATGTAATTGTTGTTATTGTAATACAAAGAGATTCAGCTTGGTGTGGTGGTTTTTTCTTGAAAGGGTTTCCCACGTAAATCTGTTGTTCATTGTCTTTGTGTATTTGTTTTATTTATGAAAATCTTTCATGTATATCTTAATTAGATTGTAATTTGAAAATTAAGAGCCATGCATTGCATTCTTCCCTATGGATTTGAAATTAGGAAAGTGTTTCCACACCTATGCTTTCCTTACAGCCACAACATACATCCTATTTGCTTATAACAATATTTTTGGAACCTTCTAAAATTAGGGTTTTACAAAGTCATTTTTTAGTTGACATATTAACAAAAAAAAACATTGATGTGTCAGCATGAAAAAATATTAATGTGTACAGTATATGCATGATTAGTCACCACCTACCAACAATATCCCACTTGGAGATTGATCAAGCTCTACACCAAACAATCTCCCACTTGGAGACTGATCTTGGATGACACCACTACACTTGCAACTCCCATTGGATTACAGATTTGGTTGGTTTCTTATGTCCACCATTATCATTTATGAAGGCCAATAGAAAATGATGAGGAAATCAATTTCTCCCATGTAACTTCCTTTGTCAATATATCTATAGGATTCTTGAATGAATTTTCTCCACCTTCAATTTTCCATCCTCCAAAATTGATCGGATGAAGTGGTATTTGAGTTGTATGTGTTTATTTTTTGAATGCAAAGTTGAATTCTTAGAAATATGGATGACACTCTAGCTATTAGTGTACAAAAGGATATATTATTGTCATTGTCCCAATTCCTCTAGAAAATGTTGTAACCAAATCATCTCCTTGCTAGCTTCCATAGCAGCAACATACTTAGCTTCAATAGTTGAACGCAACAACCTTTCATAGTCTTGAAATCCAACTAACTATAGTACCTCCTATAGTAAAAACATACCCTATAGTACTCCTACTATAAATATCACCCACCATATTAGAGTCAACATATCCTTTTATAGCATAATTTATTCCTCCAAAACATAATTTGTTTGAAGTAGTACCTCTCAAATATCGAAGAACCCATTTACCACATTCCAATGTTCCATTCTCAAATTTCCCATATACCTGCTCACAACTCCCACTGCATGTGCAATAGCTAGCCCTGTGCATACCATTGCATACATCAAGCTACCAACTACTGATGCATATGGTATATTAGACATTTTGTCTTCCTCCTCTTGTGCCTTTGGATACATCTCCTTAGTCAACTTAAAATGACTAGGCAAAGGTTTACTAACTACTTTTGCATTCTGCATGTTAAACCTTTTTCAACACCTTCTCTACATACTCACTTTGAGACAAAATAGTTTTTTTTTGTCTTGTCCTGTGTGATCCTCATACCAAGAATCTGTTTTGTTGCACCCAAATCCTTCATAGCAAATGAATTTTCTAATTTCTTCTTAAGTTCATTAATATGTTGCATGTTAAACCTAGAAACAAGCATGTCATCAACATAAAGTAACAAGATAATATAGCTACTATTACCCAATTTCTTAAAATAAACACAAGAATTAGAATGACATCTTTTGTAACCTTGTTCAACCATAAAACTATCAAATTTCAAATACCATTGTTGAGGTGCTTGCTTTAGGCCATACAAACTCTTCTTTAACCTGCATACAAATTCCTCCTTACCCTTGAACTCATATCCCTATGGTTGTTGCATGCATATTTCCTTTTTCCAAATCCCCATGGAGAAGTGTTGTTTTCACATTTAGTTGTTCAAGATGTAAGTCTTCCATAGCCACAAGACTTATAATAGTTCTAATAGAGGTCATCTTTACAACGAGAGAAAATATTTCATCAAAATCTATACCTTTTTTTTGTACAAAACCTTTTACCACGTGTCTGGCCTTATATCTTTTCTTGCCTCGATCTTCTTCCTTCAACCTATAAACCCATTTATTTGGAGATTCTCTTTTTCCTGTAGGCAATTGGACTATCCCAAGCTAATTCTATAGCGAGGAATCCATTTCCTCTTTCATGCCTAGCTCCCACTATTTTTTGGTATCTACCTGCATTACTTCTTCATAACCTTCAGGTCCACTAGAATCAGTTAATAATATAGAATATAACTATGGAGAAAATATTTCAAGAGTTCTAGTTATCCTTGTAGAACATCTAACAATTGTAGGAGTATATGGGATAACTTGTTGCTAAGAATCAGGTACCACTAGCATTTTATTTTCTAGAATCTCATCCAACACCACATATTCCTTTTTGTCCTATTCATGCTTCTTTTCCTGCAGCTAATCCTTATACATGACCTTCTCATTGAATATAACATCTTTACTCCTAATGATTTTATGATTTTCATAATCCCATAACTGATAACCAAATTCATCTACTCCGTATCCAATGAAGGTATAATTTTAAGACTTAGCATCAAGATTGGTTCTATTTTCAATATCAACATTAAAAAAAGCTTCACAACCAAAGGTTTTCATAAATGAGTAGTTTTCCTTTTTACCCATCCATGCCTCCTATGGAATTCCATAATTCAACGGATTTGAAGGTCCCCTATTTATTAAATAAAAAACAATATGTACAACATCTACCCAAAACTATAAGGGTAGTCCAACATGCAATCTCATGCTCCTTGCACACTCCATAATGGTCTTATTCATCCTCTCAGACACACCATTTTCTTTTGGAGTTCTAGGAACCATTTTTTTCCTACGAATTCCATTGTATGAACATTAATTTTCAAATTCTCTGTTGCAATACTTACCTGCATTATCAGATCTGGAACACTTCAACTTTTCTCCTGTCTCATTCTCAACCAAAATGTATACACCTAAAAATGGTCTAGAGAAATCTGATTAATTAAATACGATTTATTTAATTAATTAATCCTTAAATCCTCTACTATTAAATAAATAGGAAATATTTATTTAAATAGTTCATCATAATTCTTCAATCTTGATTCAATTATTTTTGTCTTATTTAAATAATTTTTATTTATTTAAATATCATATTCAAATTCATCTACTATTAAATAAATTAAATAGTTCACATTCTAAATTCTCCTATTTTTTCAGTTTTAATTAAATAAACAAATTTATAGTTGGAATTATTTAATTATTACATCATATTCAATCTTAATTAAATAAATAAAGCTTTATACTTTATTATTTAATTATCATACTTCTTCTATTTAATTTAATAAACAAACTTCTATAGTTTATTTATTTAAATTATTTATCTCATTTTTTTCTAATTTAAATAAATCAAAAATATTTAAATAAAAGGCATAAAGAAAATCCCTCTATTCACTCACCAATAAAATTAGTTTTTTCAATTCTAATTAATTTAACTAGCATTCATGGGAAAAGCCTCAGGGACAAACCTAGAGAAAATCCTCTCAATCTTCTTCCTCAAATATTTTCTCTCATCTTGCCTAGTATTTTCATGGGGATGAACAATCCCCATAATCAGCTCCACCTTCTCATCTCTTACCATTCAAATCTCCAGATTGAATCTCAGCCTTTGTTGTGTTACCCCTATGCAAAACTGTTGTCAGAAATCTATATATACAACCTTCTAAAGAAAATAATGGATCTTGAATCTTTGAGAAAAATTACGTTGCAACATTCACAACACTCAAGCTATAGCAATAGCAATAGCATTAGCATCAATTATCATTTAGCATCTTAGCATCAGTAGACTTCATATCACGACAACATCATAGTTTATTTTTACTGTAGCTTTCAACCATCAGGCTTCATTTACAGTAGCATCATAGTTGTTAGTTTCATTATCCATCATCACAATCACAACATTTAGCATCATTCCATTCTCTGAAAAGGCATTTTAATAGTCAGACTACTTTATCAAATCTAAGAGCTTTCCCATGACTCAATACTTTATCAAATCCGAGAGCCTTCCCATAACTCATAAATCTTTGGAGATAGGAGACAATGAGATGTTTTCAAGATTTTCTCTATTTTAATTCATGTTTAATCTTAGTACAATGTTTCATTAAGAGGTGTATTTAATTGTATTTAGTTTACTTTTTCCACACTTACATTTTGGCACCCACCGTGGGGCTTAACCCCATGTTTTTAACAAGTTTTTTTGGAAAGCTTTTGTATAGGAATCTGGCGTAAATTGTTTTAGAGCAATCAAAAGATTCTATAGCACTTCTAAGACAAACTATAGCACATCTACTTGTTTTAGCACTTCCGAAGAAAAGTATAGTGCTTTGAAGGACTATTTTAGCACTTTGATCATTACCTTCTAGTATAGGCCGAAAGTTCACTTCCAACATCTATTTTAGCGTGTTTGTAAAATTCTATAGTGCTTTGGGCTATTTCTATAGAGCTTCTAGCTATTTCTATAGTGCTTCTGGCTATTTCTATAATGCTTTTGAGTATTTCTATACCTCTTCTAACCACTGTCATAGCGCTTCTATGTAATTCATTTTCTGGATCCCATGCATCCATGGCCAATAAATTTCATTTCTTCAGTTGGATTAAAAAGAATCAATCTAGGATAGGCACTTCTTCAGTTGGTTTAAAAATAAATCAATCCTAGGATAATCACATTTTCATTTGGATTAAAAATTTATCAATCTAGGGTAGTCACCAGACTTTTCAATTTGGGATTTAAAAATGAACACCATGTCTTTTTGTAAAGCAACATCTTCACTATGAAGCAACATCTTCACATAGATTAGAAAATTGTTGTTCGAGATCTAAAATTGAACAAGTGATTTTTGTGTTTGTATGGTTGATAGGCATATGCTCTCCCCTTAACTGGGTGATCCAAAAATCTAGACTCATCCTTTTTATGCATTCTTCAAGTTTTATTACATCCTTTAGAAGGCCTATCATAGTGGGAAAAATTACTCACCCTACGGGAACGACCTAAGTGGGTAACAACCAAAGCTAGGTTTTCCACTCCACTCTAAAACTTAAAGTGAATCTGGGGAAAACCACATTTTCCATAAGTGTGCATGATAACCATCCCAAAAACCTTTGTTCTAAAGGTTGGGAGGTCTCTTGAGGGATTTTATCACTTGCTGCTCTGAATGGAAACCATTTCTAAGAACCTAGTGTAGTATCTAGCCGAGTCAGTAACCCGACATTGTAATACTCATAGTGCAAGGGGAGGAAAGAATCTACCCCCAAGACACTCACCATATAATTTCCATCGACCATTTTCTCAAGGTATCAAGAAATCTAACCTTGAGTACATGCTTAGAAAAGACAAAAACACAGGCGCCCTCTAGGGGGTGACATGGCTGTGTGAGTCAAAGCAATTTTAAGATGTGGGTTGTTGAGTATAATGATGACCTTTTGACTATTAAGAGTGAGTCTGTCTAAAGTGCTTTATTGTTATCAAATTAGTGAAAATAGGACCATGTGTGGTTCTTTTGAACATACACTATCTATTTAGATTACAACTCTTAAAATCAAATGTCTTCATTTGAGTGTTGTGTATTCCAAAATCATTTAAATTCAGATAAAAGATCATCATGAAAAATACAAACAAATTAGATGAAATCAAAACTGAGAATATATGATTAGAGATTGGAAAACCACTAAGTTTTTCAAAAAATATCTTGCCAAGAGAATTAGAAAACCCAAGACACCACTTAGTTATAGACATCTTTTGCAAAGAAGACATTTCTTGTATCATAATAGGAAGACTTTGCTTCATCATAGAATGTTCCTCCATAGGTTTCATGATTTTGCTAGAGGTTACACTGATGATTATGTTGTAGAACCCTTGACTTCACAAGCCTATATTCAGAGAAGAGCCCTTTTACAAGAACCTAACCATAGTCAAAATCTTCCATTCCACAACCCGCCATAGAATACTCCACTAGACCTGATCAGTTCTTACAATAGACAAGTCTTTGGAAACCTTAGGTTGACATCCAAAATCAAGGAGTTACCACCATATGACCATTTGGTGACCTACATCTCCCATTCAACAACCAGGCCTTATAGCGCCAATCATACAACCTAGCCTTAAACACCTTGAAAACAGCCAAACTGACATTATCAATAGCTTGAGGGCATTTATTTTTGAGGAAAACAAAACACCTCATTAGTTCTTACAACATCCATCATTCTGAACAAAGAAGAAGAAAAGACACACATAGCAATAGGAAGACCCATGTTACTACATCCTTCCTAGAAATAGGTAATGATGACATTACAATAAGGTATTGAAACCATCATACAACATACCTTATGACCATTTGGCGGCCCACAACTCTCGTTCAACAACCAGGGCTAACCACACCAATATCAACCTGGTAACGTACACATTGAAGGAACTCAAACTAACATTATCAGTAGTTTGAGAACATTTATTTTTGAAAAGAACGAAACACCCCATCAATTCCTCATAGCATCCATAGTCTTAGATGACAAAGAAGAGAAAGCGAAAATAGTAGCTAAGAGACCCATATTGCCACCCCCTTCTTGGCATTAAACATAAACTATAGCGCTTCCACCATCTATTTTAGTGCTTCTGAGCAATCTTACAGCGCTTCTGTCAACAACAAACAAAACTCTGTCATAAAATTCTAGTGTCATAGCACTTCTATAGACCATTCTAGTGCTTTTGAGCCATATTTTAGCACTTCCATAGTAAAAAAATAGTGCTTCTGATTAATTTTATAGCGCTTTGTCATTATCAAACATTACCAATGTCAATTACTAGTCGGTCTTTTAGCGCTTTTGTGCTCTGTCTTAGCGCATCTACTCTATTTTATAGCGCTTTTACTAGAAATTCTAGCACTTCTACATTCTATTTTAGCACTTCTTCCCTCTATATTAGTGCTTCCACAAAATAGAAAAACAAAGAATCTTCTAAAACAACTGTCAGATATAGTGACATCAGAAACATAGGATTTTACCAGTCAGAAAGATTTCACAGATCAGATAGTCTCATAAAAACCTGAAACCAAGTAGGTTCTTACAAGAAAATTATTTTTAAAAATCTAGATCTTGCAAAATATGAAGTGTCTAATTATCAAAACAAAACCTAGATTATTGAGTCAAGTTTCCTCATTAGGATTTTGACATCCTACCATCATGAAACAAAACTTAGTAATTAGGAATGTTAACTTAGCCTCATCAATAGAATACATCATTCTATTTGGCTTCGTTAAAATCAAATTGACACTAACACCACATAGAAGATCTAAGTTTAGTGAAAAACAACCAAAAATTGTATGCCAATCTTAACAAGGTTGCAAAGACAAAAACTCAGAGAGAAGGAAACTGAAAATCTAAACATGACTAAAGAAAACCTTTTTTTCTAATACCAACAACATGAAAACAACAAAATAACACAAGAGGATATACAACACACCCAACAAGACCCAAATTTTCATAAATTTAACAAAAAGTTCTTAGAAAAAGACATGGAGAAATACCTCTTGATGTTAGCAGAGTTAGGTGCCAAACTTCTAAAATATTTTGACATCAATCAGTTGAAGAAAACACCTAGAACCAATGAAATAGAACCAAACCAAACCTAGGATATGGATCAAGTGGTCGCTTTGATAGCTCAAATGCAAACCCTACAACAACAAATTCAAAAAATGCAAACAGGAACCACAAAAAATATTTATTAAAGGACATTTGTCCTTACCCTTTTCATCCATGTGTAGATATGACACCCTTCAAGGCATTGTGAGTTTCCTAAATACAAAAAATACAATGGAAAATCAGATCCGATTGACCATGTACAAGAATTTAGAACAATGAGCCTCGAGTTTGCTAAAGAAGATACATACCTCATGAGGTTATTTCCTAGGAGTTTGGGGGCCCATTGTATGGAGTGGTTCTCAAAATTACAACCAGGGATTAGATCCTTTGAAGAACTAGTCAACAAATTCATTTCTCAATTCTCCTTCAACATAACACATGACATAACCATGAAGGATATATATAACCTGAAACAGAAAATTGGTGAGACATTCTTATCATTCTTACAATGATGGAGAAAGTTGTTCGCTAGATATCCTTATCTATACTTGAAGAGGAGAAGATTGAATTATTTATAGACAACTTAAATGATCAAATGAGTTATAGACTTGAATTGCAATCTCCCCCAACATTCAAAAAAGTAATTGAGAATGGGCTCAAAATTGAAGAATCCCTAGTCAAACAAGGAGTAATTAAGAACTACAATGAAACATCCAACAACACAAATCACTATGGAAACAACGACAAGCCAAAATTTTGGTAGAAAAATAGAAATATTGTTGGAAAAAGTGCCTCAAACATTATAGACTGAAACCTCCTTTAGAGCAATGTCAGTGTGACATTTTGATTGTCTAGCTGACTAGCAGTTTGTTTCATCCAATTCTAAACAGGTCACTGTGACCCTGAAGAAGTCTTGCCGACAGGTTTACTGTGGATTCTATCACTATAGCAAGGTGTGTTCATTGTGACCTCATAGCACTCAGGAGAGCTTTGGCAGAAGGCCATTCATTCATTTATCAGCGTAACTCTTAGCGACTGTGATCTTCGGTGAAGCTTATGGTTCTCGCTAAGATGTCTCAGCGAAGTGATATTCTCTTGCCGACAGTGTATGAATTGATGTCCTCGGGGTAACTTATTATGGCTTGGTGAGAAGTCACCCAGAAATCAAATGTTATGCTGACTGTGTTTTATCGGAGAGAGACTTAGCCAAAGGAAGTGACTTTGGTAAGATGTCCTACCGAAGTGGATATGTCTTAGTGACTAAGACTTAAGTTGGAATCTTTGGTATATCTTAATGAACTCAGAGAAAGGTATTAGTGATAGAAGAAAGCTATGCCGACAGGGACTACTTGGGAGTTATTGATATAACTCTTAGACTTCATTATGAAGTCTGAGCGATAAGCTATTGTCTTGCTGATAGCCGATGGCTATCAGGGTAACTCTTGGGGAATAGTTGGTCATCAGTGAAACATAGATAAATTGGTAAGTTCTCTCAGCAATGGACAAATGGTTTGGTGACAGGTGAACACTTCGGAGTAGCATATGAAGATCGATATGAACTCTTGGTGATAGGAGTAAGTCTTGCCGACTTCTACTTGGTGCTCAGTAGGCTTAGGGACTTTGGTGTAACTTTAGTGTTTCGCTATGATCTTCAGGCCAGTGCCATGTCGTAAAAGTGACTACAGGACTCCTGGCATACCTGCGATAAGTTCATTGTGGCATTGGCGAGATACCATTAGTGCTCCCACCAAGATGCACCAACACGTAATCTTGACCGCGGTATGACTCTCGATGTGGATCATGCGGACGAATTAGAAGAGCCGACCAAAACCGCTGGGGAGTCCGCTCGCGGGTAACAGCTTCTATGAGGGAGCCTCGATATCAAGGAATGCCAAGGATATAGTTGGAATGGTATGTTTTGATGCTTATTGTGCAGTTCGACCAACAAAGGAAGTGGGTGAATTCAAAACCATATTAAAGTGAACCATTGAAAACCGTAGTGGTTGTAACCCAAATTTTTCTCAGTTTCAAAGAATGTACATGGCGAATAAGTTGCGCATTTAGGTCGACACCGCCAAAGATGGGCAGGAACGTATGTAACCCTGGATTACCGTAATGCGATTTCTCTTGGTGTGGTGGGCTCTTCCCTGGCGGGTTTTCCCGTCGTGATATCTCGTGCTCATGCGTGTTTGTCTAAATACCTACGGAAAACTGGTTTGCTAGCATCAAATTGACTGAATAAAAATTAAAATTTCTACATTCTTTTCTTTTGAGGTATTGATGTTAAGAAAATTGCTATCCGTGACTCCAGTTTTCCTTAAGGCAGAATGAGCCCGCCGGGCCAGGGTTATCCTTGGGGGTACATTGGTTTTTTTGTGTCAATACTGTTCAGTGGGAGTTTTGTAGAGATTGTTATTTCTATTTACAGATTAAGATGTCTAGTTCATCTAGGAAGATTGAAATAGAGAAATTCAATGGCAGTAACTTTGAATTGTGGAAACTCAAGATGGAGGATCTCTTAGTAGATTGAGACCTTTGGCTTGCTGTGTCTGGAACTAAACCTACAGGCATGAAGCAAGAAGAATGGGACCTTGCAGATAGGAAAGTGAAGGGCTCATGCTGCCTCTATTTGAAAACCTCTACGTGCATGAAGAGAAGGTCGCCTTCTGTAGGAAGAGATCGGGCCATTTATCGTGTGGAAATCTTGGTGAAGGTTATTCCCGGAGAAAGAAGCTTACTCTTTTGAGAATATGGTGATGGAGGATTGAAGCCATCATTTGAATGTATTCAAATACTACTCACACAATTAAAAACCCGTTGGTAAAGATTGAAGAAGAAGATCATTGTGGTGCGCCTTGTTATGTTCTTTGCCAAACCTGCGATCATCTAGTGATGGTTATTGGGGAGCGCTGGTTCCATTAAAATGGAAGATATTGTTGCTCTGTAGAAATGGAGAAGAAAATATTTGAGATGGTAGAAGGAGGCTCTTGTTGTCGGAGGAAGTTCAGCGAAAGGCAGCGAAGAAGGACAGTCCAAATTCGAAACTGCATTCAAAAGTCTCCCGCGCGAGTCCCGGCGTGAAGCACGAACCGGCAACCCAGGGGCTTCATGGTCCGGAAGGATTGTAAAGGAAAGCAGAAGAAAAGATCTCTCTATAATGGTTCTTCTCTTTATACGGTGACTTTCATTAGCCTTTGGCGCTACTCAGTGACCTGCATTGATGTCCGCTGATCATTCTTTGCCACTGCTCCCATGACATCCTGCAGAATGGTTTGCGCGGCGCAACAATTATGGTACCGCGGCGTCCATGACAACCTTGGAAATTGTTGGTCGTGAAGAGTCAAATCCAACTGAAGGCACAAAGGGGATCAATGATGTTATGCAATACTAGGTCTAGCTCAAAATTCTACTCTCTATCAAGAAGTTAAATGATATCGTGAAAGTACAAGTCTTGTTCTCGCAGCGGTGGCTACATTCAGAGGTTCAATGGTGTTGGCTAGAGGTGTTGAATAGGTATCCTATACAAGTTGGATGCACAAGTTGTTCAATGTAACAGTGTCTCTTCAAAGTCACTGAAAGTTGCTCATGGAGGTAAAGAGGGAGATATCCCTAATTATGTAAACTCTATAGAAGTAAAACTTCCTGCAAAGAAGACTATGCTTTGGCATCATAGATTAGGCCACATAGGAGAAAGGTTTAAAACCTCAAAGAACAAACCCTGGCGAGTGCTTGAAGATTGTAATCTAGAATTTGGAAATTCCTATAAACAGATATATGGAAAGCAGCATCATGTTTTATTTTATGATAGTCCTCATAAAACTTTTGGGTTGTTAGACTATATTCATTTGGATGTGTTTGGTCCAATAGATGTCCCTTCTTTGTCTAAATAAAGATACTATGTGTCGTTCATTGATGATTATTCAAGAAGAGCATTTATATATTTTTTGAAAAGTAAATTAGAAGTGTTCAGTCGATTTAAGGAGTTTAAAAATCTTGTTGAAAATCATACTAGTAAAACAATAAAATGCTTAAGGACTAAAAATGGCAGTGAATTCTATTTTGATGAATTTGAAAGATACTGTAAAGACCATGGAATCAAAAGACACAAGACTACACCTTACACTCCACAGTAGAATGGAGTTGCAAAAAGGTTCAATAGATAGTGATGGAGAGAGCACCTGGCATGCCAGTAGTGCCAAGGGAAAAGCTTCAGCTGAAGCCATCGCTACTACATGTTACTTGGTTAATCACTCTCCAAACTCTACTCTTTGCTTGACAAGATATTCTTATGGAAGTGTGGTCTAGGTATGTTTTCCTCTTAGACGAGAGCATTAGAGTCTTTATCGAAGACATGCATTACGTGCCGATAAAAAAGATCTAAGTTGGACAACAAGCCAAGCGTATGTATATTTAATACATAGTGCTAAATTAATAAAGGATACAAGCTTTGAACTCAAGTTTATAGAAAGAAGGTTGCATACGCTGTGGCGGTTACCTTTGAAGCGAAACCTCCACCTTGGATTTGCAAATGTAGACAAAAGTTAGAAAAACAAGAAAGATGTAGCAGCAATTCTTCCCACACCGCAGAAAGAGGAATTGAAGATTCAAAGATACCGAACTAAGGATAGCCTGCGAAGTTCTAAAGCTCAAGAAGATGAACCTCACCGCTGAGGAGGCTCAACGAAAGGAAAAACCAAGATAGGTATGGGTTCTCATTTATTGATTCTACTTGTGCCTATGCCTTGATTTCTAGCACTGATGAGCCTAGGACTGTAAAGGAGGCAATTAAAATGTCTGATTCAGATTTTTGGTTGGAAGCCATGGAGGAAGAAATGGCGTCATTAGATAAAAATGAAACCTGGAGTCTGGTGCCCTTACCTAAAGGTAGAAAACCTATGGGTTGTAAATGGGTATTTAAGAAAAAGATTGGTCTGGATGGTAGTGTAGAAAAATACAAAGCACGACTGGTTGCAAAGGGTTATTCCCAGGTAGAGGGAATTGACTATGGGGAAATCTTTTTTTCTCCTATAGCAAAGCTAACGTCCATTAGATTTCTATTGTCACTTGCAGCAGCGTATGACTTAGAGGTTGAACAGATGGATGTGAAGACAACATTTCTTCATGGTGATCTTGAAGAAGAAATCTATATGTCCTAGCCTGAGCACTTTGTTGAGAAAGGTAAAGAAAAATTGGTATGCAAATTAAAGAAGTCTCTATACGGGTTAAAGCAATCACCTAGAATGTGGTACCAGAAATTTGATACCTATGTATTATCTTTAGGCTTTGTGAGATCAAAATTTGATCACTATGTATACTATAAAGCTGAAAGTGATCAAGGGCTTGTTATTGCTCTTGCATTGATGTGATATGTTGTTCATAGGGAAATAAAGGGGCTAATGATTTCTGATCTTAAGTCTCAGTTGTCTACTAAGTTCAAAATGAAGGATCTTGGTGTAGCAAGGTATATTCTGGGGATGGAGATAACTAGGGACAGGAAGAATAGAAAGCTTTGGCTTAGTCATAGTAAGTATATAAAGACTGTTCTAGAGAGATTTTGTATGAATGATTGCAAATAGTTAGTTGTTCTAGTCATGCAGGGAATGAAACTATCTATTAAGGACTATCCAAAATCTCCTACTGAGATGGAGGACATGACCAGTGTGCCCTATGCTAGTGTTGTAGGCAGTCTCATGTATGCAATGGTCTATACAAGACAAGACATTGCCCAAGCAGTGGGAGTACTTAGTCAATTTATGGCAAATCCAGGAAGAATACATTGGGATGTTGTGAAGAGGGTGTTTAGGTATTTGAAGGGAACTTTAGATTTTGCATTGTGTTACCATGGTAATTCGATTGAATCATAGAGGACTCTCAGCATTCGTGGTTATGTAGACTCTAATTGGACAAGGGATATTGACAGTAGAGGATCGACCAGTGGATACGTTTTCATGTTGAATGGTGGTGCAGTGAGTTGGATGAGTAAGCGGTAGGTTGTAGTCGCTTTGTCCACTATAGAGGCTAAATACATGGAAGCTACTCATGCTTGTAAAGAAGCTGTATGGTTGAAACATTTGTGTTCTAACATTGGTTTTGATGCAGGGGAAATAACAATCTTATGTGACAGTCAGAGTGCCATTTGTCTAGCAAAGAATCCAACTTTCCATGCCAGGACAAAACATATTGATGTAGAGTACCACTTTGTATGAGATATGGTTGAGGATGGAAAGGTTAGTTTGGAAAAAGTTGATACTCTAGAGAATGTTGCAGATGCATTGATGAAGCCAGTGAGCACAAACAAGTTCAGGTGGTGTGCCAGTTCAATGGGCCTTAGTGCCCATGATTTTTAGTAAAGTAATTTTTTTGCATGCTCTGGAGGTGTCTGAATGATCTTCATCAAGTGGGAGATTGTTGGAAAAAGTGCCTCAAACATTACAGACTGAAACCTCCTCTAGAGCAATGTCAGTGTGACATTCTGATTGTCTGGCCGACTAGTAGTTTGTTTCATCCAATTCTGAACAGGTCGTTGTGACCCTGAAGAAGTCTTGCCTAAAGGTTTACTATGGAGTTTATCGCTATAGCAAGGTGTGTTCATTGTGACCTCATAGCGCTCAGGAGAGCTTTGGCTGAAAGGCCATTCATTTTTTTATCAGCGTAACTCTTAGTGATTGTGATCTTCAGTGAAGCTTATGGTTCTCGCTAAGATGTCTCAGCGAAGTGATATTCTCTTGCCAATAGTGTATGAATTGATGTCCTTGGGGTAACTTATTATGGCTTGGTGAGAAGTCACTGCGAAATCAAATGTTATGCTGACTGTGTTTTATTGGAGAGAGACTTAGTCAAAGGAAGTGACTTCGATAAGATGTCCTACCAAAGTGGATATGTCTTAGCAACTAAGACTTAAGTTGGAATCTTCGATATATCTTAATGAACTCGGAGAAAGGTATTAGCGATAGAAGAAAGCTATGCCAATAGGGACTACTTGGGAGTTATCAATATAACTCTTAGACTTCGTTATGAAGTCTGAGCGATAAGCTATTGTCTTGCCGATAGCCAATGGCTATCAGGGTAACTCTTGGCAAACAGTTGGTCATCGGTGAAACATAGATAAATCGGTAAGTTCTCTCAGTGATGGACAAATCTTTTGGCAATAGGTGAACACTTCAGAGTAGCATATGAAGATCGGCATGAACTCTTGGCAATAGGAGTAAGTCTTGCTGACTTCTACTTGGTGCTCAATAGGCTT
Source organism: Sequoia sempervirens (assembly GCA_007258455.2). NCBI lineage: Eukaryota > Viridiplantae > Streptophyta > Pinopsida > Cupressales > Cupressaceae > Sequoia > Sequoia sempervirens. The sequence goes on along the minus strand of VDFB02066835.1, from coordinate 5,754 downwards.
GGGGACTTCGGTGTAACTTTAGTGTTTTGCTATGATCTTCTGGCAAAAGCGATAAGTCAAAGCGACTACAAAGACTCTTGGTGACATTGGTACGAGTTCAATGTGGCATCGATGAGACACTGTTAGTGTCTCACCGAGATGCCAATTCAATTTGAATTTGGTTGACCATGTATGACTTCTAATGTGGGATCACGTGGACGAATCAAAAGAGCTGAATTGGAACCATTGGGAGTCTGTTCGTTGTGACAGTTCTATGAGGGAGCTCGACAGTCAGGGAACGCCATGGATATAGTTGGAAATTGCAGATGTTTTGATGTTGGATAGTAGTTTGATCAATAGTGAAGTGTGAAGAATTCAAACTATATCAGTGAAGGATTAAAAATCTGTAAAGGTTGTAACCTAAAATTTTTCTATTTGAAGAATGTACATGATGAATCCTGTTGTTTAATGACACCAGAAAGATAAGTCTGGAATTATATGTAACTTTGACTACTGTAATACAAAGTGATTTCTCTTGGTGTGGTGGGTTTTGTAAGGGTTTTCCCACGTATATCTGGTGTTCATGTGTGTTTGTCTAAATACTCTCTTTCTGAAATTTGTCTCATAGTGCATCTCAATTTGACTGTAATTGAAAAATTAAAGGTACTTCTGCATTCTTTCTTGAGGTATTGACGTTAGGAAAATTGTTTTTCGCATCTAGTTTTCCTTATAAATACTAGAAGCAATGAACCTACAACTGACAATATAAAACCAGTATTCAATTTGACAACATCAACTGTCAAAACAAATCCAAATGAAAACCAAAACAACAATTAGAGCACTACTCAAAACAATAACACCAACAATGGAGAATTTTGACCATCATACCAAAGACAATCCAATCGATGGAAATTCACCCGATTAAGACAAACTTTGGAATCAACAATGATAGAACTCATTGCAAACAGACTTATTACTTTACCAAAAGCTCAAAATTGGGAGCCAAAGGTAAAACCATCCTAGTGGAATGATGCAGATTATTATAATTTCCATAAGAATAAAGGACATAAAACAAATGATTATATGCAACTAAAACACCTAATACAAGACTTGATCGAAGCCAAGAAGGTGTTTGTTGAAGGGCATCAGACAAAAAATGATCACACTGCATTTACCAATCCATTACCCAACTATGAAAAAGGAGATTCTTCTTCTAGTGGTAAAGGAAAAAGTATAAACTATGTCTATGACACCACCATTCTTTTCCTTTCCAAGGTAGAGAAAAATGACATTGATAATCAAAGAGATGACACAAACATAAATGACATTGAATCCTTCAACATAATTCCAAGCACAAACACAATTGATAATCAAATTAATGTCCTAAAAATTAGGGAAACACAAGACCATCCACAAGTCAATATAACGACAAGGGGGTAGTCCAAAGTAATACTGAAAGGAATTTCTTCCAAAAAAAATACTCCCCCATCACATCAATATAGTATCATGGACCAATTACAAAAGATACCTGCGCAAATATCCATTCTAGAACTTCTCAAAATTTCACCATCACACAAAGAAGTTTTGGAACAGGCTCTGGTAGCTACAATGGTCCCTAATAATTTAGATGTTTGTCAATTCCAAGCCATGGTGGGACATCTCACCACACCTCATTGTTTGTCGTTCTCTTAACAAGATGATGTATCTTTAAATCACCCCCACAATGTGGCCTTGCATATAGAAGTGTTGATCCATAAACATGTGTCAAGCATGTTCTAATAGATGGGGGAGTTGGTTTAAATATTTGTACCTTGAAATTGATTCATGCACTAGGCTATTCTAACAACACCATTGACGCTAGGAGAAAAATAACAATAAAGGAATATGATGAAGAGGAAAGGTCTTCCAAAGGGCTTATTATACTTCCAATTCAAGTAGGGCTAATTGTCAAAAATATTTATTATCAAGTGTTAGACAAGGATCTAACATACAACATACTATTGGGTCATCCACGGATCCACGAAATGCAAGCAGTACCTTCAACATACCATCAATGTCTAAAATTTCTAGTAAATAGACATAAGGTCACCATATCAGCTAACAACAATAATCCACAGACTTACAACATGTTAAAAGCAACTCAAGACACTCTAGTACCTCATAACGGAGAAGTCAACACTTCCACTTCATCCACTGTTGATAGCCAACCCAATTTTATATCTATATGGGTTGAGAAGAAGAATCTAGAGAAAGAAACAACTATTGTGGACATGACCTTATCAAACACCAAAGGTCCTATGAAAAAATTATCACAACAACTTTTAGACACGGTTCAGATAAAGGAAAATGGCTTAGGAGAATATTCTCTTTAGCAATCTTTGTGCCTATCACAGTTGCTACCATCACCAAAAACATATGGGTAACCCATATTAAATACTCCAAGTTCATCACAACCCATCACAACTCTAAATGAAAGGTTTATAAAAGAAGGTACACTCGAAGATGAGTCAGAAGACAGAGCCATTCTCAATTGGCTATACAAAGATGAGGAAACATCAACATCGGTGAATGTCAGCATCAAAATAGATCAGTGTGGAAAAGGGAAGGCCGTTTTAGAGAAAATGGGCTATGAAGGTCAAGGACCAATTGGAAAGAGAAATGATAGTATTATTGAACTCATTCAACCTCTAACATTACAACCTAAAGACAAAACAAGATTAGGCTACATAACTGAACAAAAAGAGGAAGAAACCCAAAAAGTAGTAGAAAGGATACTAAAAATGAGAGATGGCTCCGACACAGACTCCAACAAATATGAATGGGATAATCTATCTACCACATCCTATACTGACAAAGAGGTTGATGTTATCCAAGTATATACACCCTTACGAGAGGAGGGAAAAAGTTCAGGAAATAGAACATTTGTTATGGGATCAACAAATATTGATGACTCAAGCAAGGACGATCAAACATCGAGTGAGTCAAAAGACTTGGAGGTGAGTACTATCATAGACCTAGAACTTCCTACCAATAACTTTGACCAAATAGCTATCATGACACTTACAATAGTTGACCTTCTCAATCTGATGACTTGTTACCTTTAATGCACCCTAAACTTATTGACTAGGAACCCACCAAACCTATTCTTATACTAGTCTTTTCAAACGATGATGCCATCATAAATTATCTTTGTAGCGACAAAAATAATACAAGTACTATCCATAACACTCATATTGATGCTTTACAATATGAGGGTTCCAAATATTTTAGTTGAAAAAATGATAACAGGAAAAATAAATCTAATGGTGAAAACCTCTCTGAGGAAACATTAGAATTTGAAAAGAGAAAAATAAAGAATGTATCCAATAGTGAAAACCTTTCTGAGGTGCTGAATGATGGAAGATTTGACACTCTCCTAGAGCATTACCATGACAGATCATCGGTACTGGTAGAGTCAGCACAGTCTATAAATCTGGGAACAACTAAAAAGGAAAAGATCTTACATCTAACAACATCCATGAAAAAACATGAGAAGCCTATATTCGCCAGATTCTTTGAGCAGCGACACATAAATTTTTCATGGTCTTATTCTGACATGCCAAGATTGGATCCAATACTCCTAATGCATCATCTATCATTGCCAAAGGGAATCAAACCAGTCAAACAAAAATTGAGAAAGATGATCCCCACATTTCCCTTATGGTTAAAGCTGAGCTGAAGAAATTATTGGATGCAATTTTTATCAGGTCCATAGATTATGCAGAATGGATCTCAAACATTGTGCCAATATCCAAAACTGATAATAGCATCAGAATATGCATGGATTTTAGGGATTTAAACAAGGCATGCCCAAAGGATGATTTTCCTTTGCCTAGCATTGACATAATTGTTGATGTAATAGTAGGACATGCCATGTTATCTATAATGGATGGATTCTCAGGATATAATCAAATAAAAATAGCACTTGAAGATCAAGAAAATATGGCATTCACTTTCCCTTGGGGTACATTCTACTGGAATGCCATACCCTTTGGATTGAAAAATGCAAATGTGACATATCAGTAGGCAATGACCACAATTTTATAGGACATGATGCATACTTTCATGGAAGACTATGTGGATGACATCTTAGCAAAATCACACACTAGGGAAGGACATCTAGAAATACTTGATAAAATCTTCACTAGACTGGAAAAATTCAATGTAAGGTTGAACCCAAAGAAATGTGTCTTTGGGGTGACATCAACAATACTCCTTGGTTACATAGTGTCAGAAAAAGGTATTGAAGTGGATCCATCTAAGGTTAAAGCAATAATGGATATGCCACCACCTAAAAATATCAGTCAATTACGGTCCCTACAAGGCAGGTTACAATCCATCAGGAGATTTATCTCCTAGCTGGAAGACAAGAGTCACCCATTTAATCATCTACTTCATAAAAATGTTTCATTCAAATGGGATCATAACTATGAAACAACTTTTAGTCAGATAAAGAACTATTTGGTGTCATATCCAATACTCATGCCACCCATAGTAGAAAGACCACTATTACTATATATCACAACAATTGGTATATCTTTAGGAGCACTATTAGCACAAGAGGATTGTGAAGGAAAAGAACAAGTAGTTTACTACATCAGCAGGACTCTCAACAAATATGAAATAAACTACACATTCATAGAAAAGGCTTGTTTGGTAGTGGTATTTGCAACCAAGCAGTCACGACACTACATGTTGACTCATATAGTCAGGCTCATAGTGAAAATAGACCCATTGAAATACCTACTCAGTAAAGTTGCTCTAATAGGGAGACTTGCAAAATGGGTCATGATCTTAAGCAAGTTTGACATCCAATATGTCAACAGGAGAGCCATCAAAGGATAGGTAATAGTGGATCAACTAGCTAACGCTCCATTATAGGATCATCATCCAATGAAAATTGAATTTCTAGATGTCGACATCCTGAATATTACAACACAACAATGGAGGCTTTATTTTGATGGATCATATACACAAAAAGGAGCTGGTGCAGGAATTCTATTTTTCACACCTCAAGGACACACCATTCCAAGATCTTATAGGTTAATGTTTCCATGTACCAACAATATAGTTGAGTACGAAGCATTGATTATCGACATCTAAGTAGCTATTGAATGGAAAATCAAAGAAATGCAAGTGTATAGGGACTCATAGCTTGTCATCTATCAAGTAAATGATGAGTATCAAGCATAGGACAAGAAGCTCATGCCTTATAAGAAAATTATAGATGATCTTAAAAATTACTTCATGGATATCAAGTTCGAGGCAATACCAAGGGTAGAAAACAAATATGCAGATGCCATGGCGACAATTGCTTCCCTTTTTCAATTACTAGAAAAGAAAGGTCGATATGAGTTTATGGTTGAACAAGTATCTAATCTTTCATACGATAATCCTAATTCACATACCTTATGCCAAATAACCAAAACTCAACCCTCAAAATATGGAGAGATCTATACTTACCTCAAAGATAACATTCTTCCTCTTGATCTCTCTAGAAACCAAAAGCATAACTTTATCCATCAATCTGTGCGACATACATTAATCGCTAACATCCTTTACCATCGAGGTCTAGATGGTACTCTTCTCCAGTGTTTGGAGCACCGTGAATTTGAAACATCCTTACGAGAGGTCCATGAAGGTATTTTTGGGACCCATTCAAATGGGCTAAACCTAGCTAAGAAACTCCTCCATTTAGGGTATTATTGGCCGAACATGGAGAGGGAGGCCTATCAA
>VDFB02066834.1:0-27662 GCA_007258455.2 Sequoia sempervirens | reverse complement strand
TCTTCTTAGTTTCACTAGCTTTGATTTTTAGTTAACAGAAATCAATGGGGTCTTGCAAAAGATTTTTAAGACAATTACAATGTTCTATGTTGTGTTCATTTTGTTAGTGATAATGGCAATAGGAATTTTATCTAAAGTTGAAAGGTAAAGGATTATTAGGATTGAGAGTTTTAACAAGAGGTAAAGTGATCATTTTTTGTTCTAATAGTTGTGTCATTGTATTATGGAGGGTATCGGGTAAGGGTGTAAATTGTTTAGTTGGAACCCTAAATGTGAAAGGAGTTGTCTTCTTTATAGTAGCCACTTGGATATCAACATGTTGAGCTGTTTTTTGAGGGGGATTAAGTTGAAGGAAGCCTCTATTATGTTTCCCAAAAGGTTGGTAATTGTTTGCAGATTTGGATTTTTCAGGTCGGCCAGAGGTGGGTTTTGTTTCACGACTACTAACTGAGTTTCGATAATCATGAAGGGAAATACACAAGTGTACGAAGGAAGGAAACTTCATCATGGTAAGCTTATCTTGTATATTAGTTTGCAAGTTCTTAATGAACATCTGTTAAAGGTGAGGATTAGGAATCTTTATGTTGATTTGGGAATAAAGCGATTGATAGCATGAAATGAAGTCTGTAACTTTTTCATCATCTATTTTCTTACATCTCATCAATCTGGCTAAGGTCATCTTAGGAGTCATGTGCACTTGGAAATGGTTTATAAAGGCCTTAAAAAGTTCATTGAATGAATGAATTGAGTTGTTTGGTAGCGAGGAAAACCATTCTAAGGTGGTATCCTTCAAGTACCTAGGGAAAATCTTAGCTAGGAGCTGATCCTCAAGGAAAAAATCACTACATAAGGTGGTATAAGCGAAAACATGGTTAGAAGGATCTCCTTTCCCCCCATATTTTTCAAACCTAGGAATCTCTAGACCTTGTTGTGTTAGTGTTCTCAATATCTCCAAGTATAAGGGATTGCTTTTGACATAGTATGTAGGTTGGCCATTTTGATTTTGATTTATGGTGGAAATTTGTTTTTGAAGGGATGAAACATTTTGAAAAGTTGGTTAAGGATAGCGTCGTTGGTTGTATTTTGAGATGGAGGTGAATATGGTGGAGGTGTATATGTGTTTGAGGGGGAAGTGAGTGGAATACTTATGGGAGGTAAAGTGGTAGGAGATATCACATGCGATGCCACAAAGGTACTAAGAATGCTAGTGGAAATACCCAAGGTAGGAAAGACATTACTTGTAGGTTGCATTATTGTTGTAACTTGAGGGTTGGTATAGGTAGGAATAGAGGAAATGGTTGTATGAGGAGGAATTTGAGTTCCTCCTTGACTTTGGACATTGTTCAAAGGTAAAGCATAGCTAGTTGTTGAGGTAAGATGTTTTCCAAAAATCAGAACTAGGTTATGTGCAAGTTCTATTCCTTCCTCACTTTCAATCATGCAATGTATGTTATCTATGGTAGGGATAGTAGTGGTTGAAAATTTTTCAGTACTTAGTTGATGTTGTACGTTTTCTAAGTCTTCATGGATTTGTATTATGTTTTCTTGTGGAATACTAGCAATCATTGTTTCAACACTTGTCACACTACTTGAAGGAAAAGAGTTGTTAAGGGTATGGTCCATAACTAGTGAACTAGTGTCAACACTAGTAGTGAAAGAACTAGATAACCCAAGATCCATGATGATTGTGCTATCACAAGATGACATGAGTCTCAAACTATGTCTCACTATAGTATTAGCAATAAGACACCAAGTTGTAAAGCTCATGCAAGGGAAAATCAAAGAATGTAAGATAAATGTAATGAACACAAGATAAATGCTATTCTCTAATTCCAATTCAAATGAAATTAAGCTAGATGCAATGAAATGAATATAACATAAACTCAACAAACTGAAATAGAGATCTAACAAAAACAAATAGAGACACAAAAGAAGAGTTTTTTGTGCTGAAAAATGCAGTTTAAGATTTGACACAGGACTAGATCACCCAGAGGGGTGTATGATTCCCAATCAAGGTGTTTCAAGGATTCAAATTTTGATAAACAGTTAACATAGAATAACCAAAAATTAGGAAAAAAAACCTGTATTGTGACCAAATAGCCTAGAGGGGTGTATGAGTCCCAGATTAGGGTTTTTACACTAATTTCAATGAATTTTGAGTGAATTTTAGGTTTTCTGGTTTGAATGTTGTCTAGGCAATGTGCAATTATAGATTTCAAGTGAATTTCAATGATGCAAGATGCAAAAATGCAACCTCTATGCACTTTCACTAATGCAAGATTTAGAAACCCTAGATGCAAATTAACTAATGCAAGACCTAATGCAATGTTAATGTAAGCTAGATCTAGGATTATGATGCACTCCATATTAGAAAATAGGATGTTCTAAAGGCTAGGTTCACCAAAATGAAACATAGAAAATAGGGGATCCTATCTTGTTGAGAGATAGAACCACCAATTTCCTATAGGATTCATTCAAGGAAACCCTAGAGATCTCAATCATAGGATGATATATTAAGGAAAAGAGATGTGAAATAGGATGTCCTAAGGTATGATTAAAGACTAAAAGGGGGTACACCATGAAGCAAGGGCATGGAAAGACAATAAATGCAATGATATGTAAAAATAACTATGCAACCCAAGATATGAAACTAAAAATTAGAAGAATGGACTGAGAAAGGACAGAGGGGAACTTAGAAAGGTGAAGAAGCTTGGAACAAGGTCTACACTCCTAAAAATATAACTTTTAATGCACACTAGAACACATATGCCAACAAAGGAAATCTAGTCCCAGTCTAGGGTTTTGGTCTAGAATCGGAATTTGGAACTACTAAGCTAGGATCTGTAGAAAATGCTTGAAATCTGGTATATTGGGACTCATACGCCACAAGTGGAAATTTATTCCCAATATCAGGCTTGATTTGAAACTCTGATATCCTCTAGTATTCTCCCGTATCTTCTCCCAGGTATCAAATCTCCAAGTTTGAAACATTGAATTGCAACCTATAGGTGACTTTCCATGATCTTGCATTGTAGATGACAAATTTGGCAACTTGAAAACCTTTCTCCAATCTTTCTCTTCAATGGATCTTCAACCTAGATCTGTAATTCACACATCAAATAGAGGGAAAAATGTTGTTTTGTTAGTGGAGAGGGGCTTGCCTTGGTCAAACCCAATTTTGATAATCAAACCTTGAAATGAAATCAAATAGAATGAAAGAATGATGAATGAACAAATAAGATATATGTTGCAACTCACCAAACCCTTGGAATAAAAACTATAATCTTGTATGTAATGGCTAGCAATAATGTAGATCTTGACTTGAATTCTTTCTTAAATCATAAAACCCTACATCACAAATATTAGCTCAAAAATAAACATGACACATGATGGATTTGACATGATTCTTGATACTTGAATAGTGCTCCAAAATGCTTGATAACCACTCTTGAATGCTCTTGTAATCATACAATTTCTAGAATGTTTGATCTCAAAAAGTGCTAGATGACTTGTAAACTTGCTAGGAGAAAACATGTGAAATAACCTTGTATTTATACTTACATTCATGCCAAATTTCCTGAAATTGCAACACTACAAACCGACATTAGATCTAGGAGAATAAAATCCCACCAAGAATTGAATTCAAAATTAGGTCCAAGCTAAGAGGAACTCATACGCTAGTTGTGGCGTATAAGTCCTAGTAGGCTAAGCTTGGGGCACATTTTTCAAGAAATGCTTAGTTTTACATTAAATTTAGGACTAGGCCCCAAAACTTAGGTGGGACCCATATGCCCAAGGTGGTGTATGAGTCCCAAATCACTAAATCTTGGCCATATAATTTCCAAAATCACTGAATTATCATTGGTCATTACATATGTGTTGGGATTATCCTTAGAAAGATGCATTAATTAAGGCTCATGGATGCAAAATAGGACCAAATAAGGCATAAAGAAGCCCAATTTTAGCAAGGAGGGCCCAAAAAAGTGTGAAAATGTAAAGGGATACATTTTCCTCCACTACACTAGTAATTTGTGTTATTCTAGAGTCTATATAATGATTTTGGTTGGCCATGGTTGTACTACAAGCTACATTGTAGGATAACTAAAAAAAGAGATAGGACATATTGTGAGGCCCAACCCCATCTATAAATTGTGACACCTTGATAAGTTCAATTATTCTTTATTGGTGAATAATTTGATGATTTAACCTGATTCCATGTTTAATATTTTGATTTTCTTATGAGCTAGTTTAAATGATTATTTTGATAAATTCTCTTTAATAAATAAAAATGGGCAAACTGTTAAGAATGAATGTGAGTAGATAATATTTATATTCATGAACAAGTATCATACAAACAATACACTTAGATTGATATGAGCTAAAGGATTTTGTGTACCTAACATTGGTTTGAATCTCTCTAATAAGTTTCATGTTACTTGGAAAATGATAATAGTTAGGAACAAAGGAGGACTTTGAAGTTCATAAAGAAGTTTCTAGAAGGATCACTAGCCAAGCACCATCGAGGTAAATTTAAAGGATAGCTCTAATCAATGAGGAGTATACCTAAGGTAGGATAATTTGAGGAAAAAGTATATAAATTAGATATCAAATTGCATGATGAATTTAACTAGAGGAAGGAGTGTCCAAGAGTAAATTTAGTAGTGAAAATAAATTATTTAATTAGGGTTAGGGTTTCATTATTATTTCATGCATGCTCAAAATTTCCATTTTCATAAGGAAAATAAATGAATATATATGTGTATTATGATTTACTAACTACTTAATTTGATCTTATTGATGGTTGTAACAGGTATTTATTATATAAATTTCTAACCCAACATGTATATGGAAAAATACATGTGAGAGTAATGTCAAGGGTAAAAGGGAGAACCATCAAGACCCAAGTTTAATATTTATCTTTTGAAGTTTTAAATTTTCATCCTATGACTTAGGAGGCAGTTAGGGTTTTGTGTAAGCTTAAAATATGTTTAGGGTTTTAATGATTGGTAATTTAGTGTAAGCATATTTTGTGGAGCCTTATTAAATTAAGTTAAGTGATTAAGGGTGTAAATATAATTAGGGTTTTGAAATCCCTAGTTAGGTCTTGAATTTCGAATTAGCCTTTAAAGTGATAATTTTAGGGTGTTGTTTGGTCAATTTTATTGATATTAGTGAAAATATAGACCCTTAGGGCCTATATCTATGCAAGGGGGACCCTTTTGACATGTGACTTTGTCCTTAGGGCATGATATGACCCTTCAAAAGTCCACTTGAAGGAGTGTGACGAATTTATGTCTTTGGGAGTTCGGAGATGTGACTTGCCACTCTCCCACCACACTCCCCAAAGTTCATTAATGAAATTTGGAAGAGCATCAAGACTCTCACATGTGTGAAACCGCCTTGTAAGGGATGTTGGGTAGAGTGTCATTGTACATTCCCTGTCTCCCCAAAAATCTCACACATGTGTGAGAACTTGTGGGGATATGTGATGAAAGATGAAATGAGTGAGTGACAAATATCTCTATATCATCCAAGAGAATTCAAATTGAATTCCTATATAATTGGATGGAAAGAGGAAATTGATGTTACCCACTTCTCTTGGAGAATTATTGTCTTTGGATTGAGAATATGGCGAAAAGAAGAGAAAGAAAGTTGAAAGGGAGAAAGGAGCTCTTACATGCAAAGGAGGTGATCAAGGAACAAAATTGTGGAGATAAGTTATTCCCCTTATTGTAATAGCTCAAGTAGGAAATGTGTTGTGTTATTTTGTTATATCTTTCAAAACAAGTTAGGAAAGATACCGAGTTTTTGTGTATGAAAATCTAGAGTGTGTTTGGTGAATGGGTAGATAAAAAATCATAGATAAACTGTTCTTGTTAGTCTTCCTACCAATATCTTTGGTTGTCTTTTGTTTCTTGCTCGGGGGTATGGCTAGAGCCCATGTGGCTTAATGATGCCATTAAGGTAGGGTGGTGAGCAAGCCTCATACTTTTGGTTTTATTCTTGGTATTCTTAAATGTTGATGCAATATTAAAGGCTAGTGTATTGTTGTAAAATGAAAGAATGTAAAGAGCAAGTTTGCCACATTCGCATGTAAATCATTATTTCTTCAAATGTTATTTGAATCATTACAAATTTAAGGGAGGGATTTATCATACATTGCTCATTAGAAAAGAAGGTGAAAATTAGAGGAAGTTGTATCTATTAACTTATGTTACTTAAAGTCTTATATGTACATTTTTGCAAGTTTTTGTTTGTTGGCATACTTATTACTTAAACCCTTTTGTATTGTTCTTTAAAGGAAAATGTGAGAGTAAAGTTTCTCCTTAGAGTTTTAAATGTATATTGGTATCATTGTTGTCATTGGTTAACTTAATTAGTGTAAAGCAATATTATTTAAAATATAAGAAAATCTAGCATGGTTATTAATACTTGGTGTTGAAGAATAATAATAATAATTTATGTTATAAATGTCACAATAAATATTAATTATATTCCTTTCCTTGTTGTTATACTTCAAAAAAACAAAACAGTAACTAAATCATGTGAATATATAATGCTAGAGAAAGTTGCAAAATATAAAATCAGTAAAATAAATAAATAAAGGAATGAATCCAAAGTATACATTGCATGTAAAATATATATGATTTTCAAACTATTGCTTGTTTGTTCAAAATATACATATTTTAAATATATTCACATATTCATTTCATGTAGAAATATTTATATTTCCAAATAAATTGTTTGCTTGTTCAAAATACACAGTTAAATATATTAACAAATTTATATTTTGAGATTATATATATATATATATATATATAATATGTTGCAAATATATTTTTAAATAAATATTTCTTTTTAGAAACAAAATATAAACTTTACCACAGTTTTATTTTGACAATTATATGAATGATATATATATATATATATATATATATATATATATATAGGTTTAAGTATATTTCTGTGCATAGGAAATATTTCATAAAACATGGCTGCAAAATGAAGATCAAATTTTTATTTAAGAACAACATATATATTTTCTTAAACTATAAATTTTAAACATTAGATATAACTACTATTTTCATGGAGGGATAAATTAAAAAATTCTGAATTTTATGCCTCTATGGAGAACACAATAGGGGTAAGAAAACACAGAGATGTAAGTTGTAGAGCATTGTCTTATATAGTAATAAACCCCAGGCGAATGAGCTCACCCGAAGTGCATTTTACAAAGTTATAAATCTACAAGTAATGATTTTTTTTTACCCCTCTATTATTACAGATTCGTGAAACTCTTTTAGCTGCATTAAATAAAAATTTGACCAATCATTCTCTTTCCTTTGAACTCCGAACTCCTTGTGCTGCAATAGCTTGCGTATAAGCAAGGGAAATATATTGAGTAAAACTAGTAGCGACTAGTCCCATAATTTTTTATTTTGGTTAAGAAAAAAATAAAAGAAAATAAATTGATAACACACATAGTAAACGACATAATAATGTATAGAATTTTCAAAGCAATAGTCGTCCTTCTCTTTTAAAAAAAAAACTGTAAAAAAACAGAAAATTATTTAATAAAAAAAAAATAGCAAAGAAAATATAGTAAAGGAGGGCAGCCCATACCAGAGCCGCCTTCTCCTCACTTGTAGCGATGGCTCAGTGTTTTTAGACGTCCCTTATTAGGAGATCTCTGCCCCCACGCCTTTCCCCAGTCACCGCTTTCAGTCCCCTATTTCTACAATACAAGAGAGCAAGGAATTAGAGTTGGAAAAAAAAAAATACTAATTGCATATTTTAGGGCATCTTAATTTTATTAAATTTAAAAAATTGAACTATATTTTAATGTATTTCTTTATCCCTCATGAATGAATTTAAAAAAACAAATAAATTGTTGTTTCTTAGCTGTTGCAAACTTATTTGCTAGAGATGGTAATAGCTATTTGAAATACCTTAGAAATAAATAAATCAATGAGATGATCTTATCGTTATATATATATATAAAGAATTAATTGAAAAATAAAAGAAACGAAAAGAAAATTTGCATTCAGTATTTACAATAGGACTTTTTTTGCTAAGGTTACTATTATTTTACCCATAAAATTATTATTAAGGAGAGTTGCTGAAATATTGAAGATATTATCATTGGTAAAAATGAAGTGATTAGTTGATTTATTGTGAGTCATAAAATTAATGTTAGTTAAAGATTTATTAATGATATTAGTGAAGAGGAATTTTGATATTGGTATTTGGGTTTGAAAGAAAAATTTATATAGATGGTAATAAAATAAATATAATGTGGTAAAATAAAGGAATAAATAAAAAGAAGTAACAATTAATAAAATATTATTATCAGCTTGAATAATTTATGTGAGTATTAAATTGAAAAGTAACAACGAAAAGTACTAGTGCCCATTATTAAGTAAAATTATTATTAAATATTAACAATTAATAAATATGTTGTGTTTATTAAAGGAGGTAATATCAACATATATTATTTACCTTGTTAAAGAGTGATATCACTAAAAATATTAATATGATGATTAGCAATAATTGTTAGATTGATTATGAACCATGATTCAATAATAATACTAATAAATGGATAGAACGAGAGTAATCTTATAATCTTGATTTGAGGTTAAATGTTAATAATGTTATTAATGGCTACACCATGGTTAAGTAAAGATAAGAATATTATTAATGGTATGTCGCTTAGTCAGCGAAATATGGTGCAAATGGGGATTAAATAAAAATGTTAGTATCGTTAGTTGATAAAACAAAATAGTAACATTTTTTTATGAAAGATTTCTTTGTGGATCATTGATGATAATTCTATCGAGGTTAAATACTATTAGAGATATTAATTTTATTAAAGAATAACCGGTGGCTAGATAGTAATACTATCATTATACTTAATACTTGATGATGTTTAAAAAAATAAGATTATTATCATAGTTTGGTTGGTTAGGCAATTGAGTTGTTGTTTAGGAGTGGACGTCATTGTAATCACTGAACAATAGATTGTTTATGTCTACTGTAACCACATAAGTTAGGATGATGTTGAAAAAAAAAGGTCATTTGTTTGCCCTTCGGTCAAAGTTAGGGTATGACATTTGGCTACAATTTTGGGGCATGACACTTGGTATCAGAACCCTTGGTTGCAAATCTAGGGAACTCTGGGAATAAATTGGGCATTGAGAGTTGTGTGTGTGTAGATAAATGTGCAAACCTCTTTGCGTTAACTAGAATAAAATGTTGATAGGAAAAATCCTAGATAACTTACCTTATATAGAAAAAAAGAGAGAATATAGTGGTTATTACCCAACCTAGTTAGAGTAGTAATGTACCCAATGGTTGAAGATTGATCAAAATAGGTGGTTCAAATAAATGTTTAATTGAAATCATTTGATCTTTAAGAATAAATCAAACAAAACAGGTTCCCTTGATTTAAGTAAAGAAGGTGGATGACTTAGTCTAGCTAACAAGGGTTATGACGTTAATCTAGTCTTTGGAATTAAAATTTCTTAAACCTTAAAAAGGTATAGTCGAGTATTTGAAGCATAGTCTCTCTATAATGAACATAAATAGTGTTATAAGACATCATATTGTGTGCTATTAAAGAAGCATTATTTTGTTGGCTTCCTAAGACTATAATTTTTAAATACAATAATAATGCAACTTCTTAAAAATATGGTTGTTTTGGGAGCAACACATTTTCGCATAGAAACCTTAGTATAAATAAAGGATAAAAACTGTACTTTTGGAAAACTGATCACTGGATAAAGGAGGTAATTATATGAACCTCAAAAGGGGATTAATGTGTCAAAGTTTTGGTGGAATAAGATTAGATCTATAAACCCTTAAATTGATTAAATCAAAATGACAACAATAATGGAATAATAGAAAACCCTCAAACTATGTATTATGAGGAATTTGAGCAATCATATAGTTAGATTTAAACTCTTGACAAAGATTAAAACTAAACCTTTAGGGTGTAGGTTGTTTGACAAAACAAAATTAAGGACTTGTTTACAAATTGGTCTTAATACACACATGAACTGAGAATCTTGTACACCTTGACCATGGAATTTCTAGGCCATATTCTATTACCCAAAGATCTTGATTTACATATAAGTGTATAAGGGTTAATCTCGTGAAGTAGCAAACAATTCACTTTATGTTTGGTAAGAGAAAATTCCATATATGATGGCATCAACTAAGGATAAAAGCCTTGCAATGCATAGTAAATCCATTTTTTTTAAAAAGTGGTCAAAACCATATTTTAGCTTGAATTAAGTGGCTAAACTTTAAGTTGTCGTAATACTTTTGTGAATTTAATAGAAATACAACTGATAAATCTTGGAGTTATTTTACCAATATATTAAAATAGAAAATGATAGAACATGATTCAAGTCATAGGTGAGGATGTGTAGAAATTTGCAACCAAGTTAAGATTGGTGAAAGTTGAATTAGGTATTGTATAAATAACTTACTTCTAGAAATTAAGTTACATAAAACCTTTGTGAAGAGACCATATCTAAATATGAGTTTGAATTTAAAACATTATCTAGAACACATGTTATTACTACCTTCCTTATAAATGAGGTAAGAGCTAAAGGCCTATTGATTCCAAAATAATAAAGGATACATGTCTTATAGGAAGTAATAACACATTCAAATTAGGTGTTGACCTTTAAGGTTGTGTACATGTCACTAGAATTGAAGAATCAATTGTTTGAATTAATAAATCGGGTAAGGAATTATGTAAAAGTTTTAGTGAATTAAGTGATTGAGAAACTAAATGGTATCATCAAGGACATGAAAATGGTCATGAAAGACTCCCAACCAATGTTGTGCATTTCTATACCAATGACTAGTACTGTTGAGGAAAATATATGTGTGTGTGTGTGTGAAATACAATGGAGAAAACTTAAATGTAGGAATTGTTATTTATCACATGTCTTTGAACCTTATGAAGTTAGAAATAACTGTGATTATAAAAATGATTATTATAACATGTGATTAAATGAGTCAACCTTAGGTATTGACATGCACTATTTGTTTAAATATATATATAAATTAATGAGTTGTGAAAATTACTATTCCATGATTTATCGTGTGTTTTATGAATTGAGTGTGCTTTATTTTTTTGTATTACAATGTTTCAAAAGAAAATGGTTGATTATCTTCCTTATTGAGTAGAAAACATTCTTTAGTGCAAAAAAATCATAATGGAATTACCCATATGGACATGCTCGTGAACATAATGAACATAGTTGAATGAAAGAGGAAGAGAAATATGGATGAATATAGAAAACCAATCTTGATCCTATATGTGATGTTGGACAATGAATTAGTAAGATAAAAGTATGATATATCATGTATTGTTAAACCTAAGAAAATGGAGTACTACTTAGGCTAGCTATAGTGGTGCATCGTCTAGTGATTTATTTTATATATGCAAAGTGAGTAGAGTATTTACAAAATTAGGAAGCAAAGTGAATTTCACCTAAAGAAAGTGGAGTGTATTCAAGTACATTGATTTTGTTATGTAATATGGAAAATTTCTTAGTGTATTGTATTATGTCATGTGATGTGAAACCAGTAAAAGTGTTGTGCCCCAAGTATGAGATACAAGGTATCCAACTGGGGATAAGGGTGGTGGATGTCTAGTATGATCCCCTATGTGTACCCTTTGTGATGTTCCATTGTGTAAGTTAGCTAATTAGGAAATGATGTAAACATGATATGTGTGGACATGTGTAGATTAAATGCAATGTGATGTATTCCTTTGTGTTAGTCTTATTTGTATGTTAAATGTGTACCCCTAGTGTATGGTTCCCACCTTACCGGAGTGAGATGCCAACTAGTGTAAATAAGGGTGAGAGAGAAGAGGACCTCCAATGTAATCTATATGGTTTCCTAGGATGTAGTCCCAAACCTACTCCTCCCCCATATTAGAGCCACACTTGCTGGTTCATAGTGCAAACCTACTCTTGAAATTTGTAACCCATGGGTAAAGGATGGGATTATTGGAACCATATTAATGGGGATTCTAATCCCACCTATGATTATAGATTTTGGATGCTACAACAATACAAAACATTGATACTATGTGGAAGAGTCCACCATGATATTGCGTTCTCATATTTATGTGGTCAAGGACAACCATTTTATTGCATGCTATTATATATTTGTGGTTAGAGAACCACCATTCCCCTCCTCCCCTTAGGTGGCTTTATCAAAGTCACGTGGTGCTTGTAATGTGTAAATTTTATTGTTGAAATAATAAATTATTGGTAATCTCTTATTGATGTTTTATTTTATTACATGTGAGCAGTATTGAAATTTATATTTCCCTTCTTAAAGATATTTATCCATTTGAAAAATTTTCATAGTCCAATTGCCTCAAGGACTTGTTTAATTTCATTTCCTTTGAATTAAGATTTGAAATGTTGCAATGTAGCTACGCTTGATTTTTGATTTTTTAATTTATCTCTTGAATTTATAATTTATCTCTTTTTATGAGAATTTTATTACAACTTTGGTTTATGATCTTATATTTCTTGGTTTGAGGCTTTCTTGTTGATTGTGAATTTTTGACAAATGTGGTGTAATGTGACACATGTAAAACTACCATATCCCGTGGGGTTCCTTGGCAAGACGTGTAGGGGAGTAGATGCGCTGGGGAATTATTGTAAAAAAGGGTTGCAAATGGGACTGGAATGGGATGGTCATAAATCCATTCTTCCCTTATTTATATGATTGTTCTTGTTGTACCTTCCTTTTGGAGGTTAACACCCTTAAGAAAACAAGGGGAAGGTACTAGGAAATGTATGGAGGAGTCCTTAGATAAGGGCCTCGAGACCATCTTTCCTAGCGGCTATGGTATCTAAGAATCTCCATCCTTGTAAAACCCATTGTGTGAGCCTTGTGTTGTAAATTGTGTGGTTGTATGAGGATAGCCGCACCCAATTTGGGAAGATCATCCTTTGTATGACGATAGATGCACTTGATTGGGAAGAGCATCCTTGCTATTATTGTGTGTACATGTGAAAATTGCAAGTAAATGTGATGTGTCATACCTGTGAACTATGTGAGAAAGATAGCAACAAATGATGCAAAGTTAATATTCCTTGAGACATTAATTGATATTGGAACAAAAATAGTTACTAACATCATGAGTGATGTTTATAATGCAAAAGGGAACCTTGGAGGGTATCCAAGGATGATAATGCATTTGGATATATGTTGGTGTATTTTTTTTTTATCAAGAATGTTATGTACATGGATGATTACTAGTGTTTGTTATATTGTGAGTATATCGGATAAATGTTTTATGATGAAAAATTGGGTTCCAAGTATTTAGGTGATTGGATTATGGAAATGATGTCCCTACACATGTACTAATGAATTAATTTTTTTTACCTTTTTTTAATATGGTAAGATAATTAGTATATTTAACTTCTTATGTGTGTTTTCCATATTGGCAATTAAGATTCCAAACCTTAGCGACTTCCAAGAGGAGGCAGATGTGAGGCCCAACCCCATCTATAAATTGTGACACCTTGATAAGTTCAATTATTATTTATTGGTGAATAATTTGATGATTTAACCTGATTCCATGTTTAATATTTTGATTTTCTTATGAACTACTTTAAATGATTATTTTGATAAATTCTCTTTAATAAATAAAAATGGGCAAATTGTTAAGAATGAATGTGAGTAGATAATATTTATATTCTTGAACAAGTATCATACGAATAATACACTTAGATTGATATGAGCTAAAGGATTTTGTGTACCTAACATTGGTTTGAATCTCTCTAATAAGTTTCATGTTACTTGGAAAATGATAATAGTTAGGAACAAAGGAGGACTTTGAAGTTCAGAAAGAAGTTTCTAGAAGGATCACTAGCCAAGCACCATCGAGGTAAATTTAAAGGATAGCTCTAATCAATGAGGAGTATACCTAAGGTAGGATAATTTGAGGAAAAAGTATATAAATTAGATATCAAATTGCATGATGAATTTAACTAGAGGAAGGAGTGTCCAAGAGTAAATTTAGTAGTGAAAATAAATTATTTAGTTAGGGTTAGGGTTTCATTAAATTATTTCATGCATGCTCAAAATTTCCATTTTCATAAGGAAAAGAAATGAATATATATGTGTATTATGATTTACTAACTATTGAATTTGATCTTATTGATGGTTGTAATAGGTATTTATTATATAAATTTCTAACCTAACATGTATAAGGAAAAATAAATGTGAGAGTAATGTCAAGGGTAAAAGGGAGAACCATCAAGACCCAAGTTTAATATTTATCTTTTGAAGTTTTAAATTTTAATCCTATGACTTAGGAGGCAGTTAGGGTTTTGTATAAACTTAAAATATGTTTAGGGTTTTAATGATTGGTAATTTAGTGTAAGCATATTTTGTGAAGCCTTATTAAATTAAGTTAAGTGATTAAGGGTGTAAGTATAATTAGGGTTTTGAAATCCTTAGTTAGGTCTTGAATTTCGAATTAGCTTTTAAAGTGATCATTTTAGGGTGTTGTTTGGTCAATTTTATTGATATTAGTGCAAAAATAGACCATTAGGGTCTATACCTATGCAAGTGGGGCCCTTTTGACATGTGACTTTGTCCTTACGGAATGATATGACCCTTCAAAAGTCCACTTGAAGGAGTGTGACGAATTTATGTCTTTGGGAGTTGGGAGAAGTGACTTGTCACTCTCCCACCACACTCCCCAAAGTTCATTAATGAACTTGGGAAGAGAATCAAGACTCTCACATGTGTGAAACCACCTTGTAAGGGATGTTGGGTAGAGTGTCATTGTACATTCCCCATCTCCCCAAAAATCTCACACATGTGTGAGAACTTGTGGGGATATGTGATGAAAGATGAAATGAGTGAGTGACAAATATCTCTATATCATCCAAGAGAATTCAAATTGAATTCCTATATACTTGGATGGAAAGAGGAAATTGATGTTACCCACTTCTCCTCTTGGAGAATTATTGTCTTTGGATTGAGAATATGGTGAAAAGAAGAGAAAGAAAGTTGAAAGGGAGAAAGGAGGTGATTAAGGACCAAAATTGTGGAGATAAGTTATTCCCTTTATTGTAATAGCTCAAGTAGGAAATGTGCTGTGTTATTTTGTTATATCTTTCAAAACAAGTTAGGGAAGATACCAAGTTTTTGTGTATGAAAATGTAGAGTGTGTTTGGTGAATGGGTAGATAAAAAATCATAGATAAACTATTCTTGTTAGTCTTCCTACCAAGATCTTTGGTTGTCTTTTGTTTCTTGCTCGGGGGTATGGCTAGAGCCCATGTGGCTTAATGATGCCATTAAGGTAGGGTGGTGAGCAAGCCTCATAATTTTGGTTTTATTCTTGGTATTCTTAAACGTTGATGCAATATTAAAGGCTAGTGTATTGTTGTAAAAAGAAAGAATGTAAAGAGCAAGTTTGCCACATTGGCATGCAAATCATTATTCTTCAAATGTTATTTGAATCGTTAGAAGTTTAAGGGAGGGATTTATCATACATTTCTCATTAGAAAAGAAGGTGAAAATTAGAGCAAGTTGTATCTATTAACTTATGTTACTTAAAGTCTTATATGTACATTTTTGCAAGTTTTCGTTTGGTGGCATACTTATTACTTAAACCCTTTTGTATTGTTCTTTAAAGGAAAATGTGAGAGTAAAGTTTCTCCTTAGAGTTTTAAATGTATATTGGTATCATTGTTGTCATTGGTTAACTTAATTAGTGTAAAGCAATATTATTTAAAATATAAGAAAATCTAGCATGGTTAGTAATACTTGGTGTTGAAGAATAATAATAATAATTTATGTTATAAATGTCACAATAAATATTAATTATATTCCTTTCCTTGTTGCTATACTTCAAAAAAACAAAACAGTAACTAAATCATGTGAATATATAATGCTAGAGAAAGTTGCAAAATATAAAATCAGTAAAATAAATAAATAAAGGAATGAATCCAAAGTATACATTGCATGTAAAATATATATGATTTTCAAACTATTGCTTGTTTTTCAAAATGTACACATTTTAAATATATTCACATATTCATTTCATGTAGAAATATTTATATTTCCAAATAAATTGTTTGCTTTTCAAAATACACAGTTAAATATAGTAACAAATTTATATTTTGAGATTATATATATATATATAAATAAAATATGTTGCAAATATTTATTCAATAAAAATTTCTTTTTTTAGAAACAAAATATAAAATTTATCACAGTTTTATTTTAACAATTATATGAATGATATACATACATAAATATTGATATTAATACAATATCTATATATATATATATATAGGGTTTAAGTATATCTCTCTGCAAATTTTTATTTAAGAACAACATATATATTTTGGTTAAGAAAAACATAAAATAAAATAAATTGATAACACATATATAATAAACGGCATAATAATGTACATAATTTTCAAAGCAACAGTCGTTATTCTCTTAAAAAAAAAATACTGTAAAAAATAGAAAATTATTAATAAAAAGTAAAATAGCAAAGAAAATATAGTAAAGTAGGGCAGCCCATACCAGAGCCGCCTCCTCCTCACTTGCAGCGATGGGTCAGTGTTGTCAGACGCCCCTTATTAGCAGATCTCTGCCCCACGCCTTTCCCCAGTCGCCGCTTTCAGTCCCCTGTTTCTACAATACAAGAGAGCAAGGAATTAGGGTTGGAAAAAAAAATACTAATTGCATATTTTAGGGCATCTTAATTTTATTAAATTAAAAAAATTGAGTTATATTTTAATGTATTTCTTTATTCCTCATAAGTGGATTTAAAAAAAACAAATAAAATTGTTGTTTCTTAGCTGTCATCCGACTGTTGGAAACTTATTTGCTGGAGTGGAGATGGTAATAGCTATTTGAAATACCTTAGAAATAAATAAATCAATGAGATGATCTTATTGTAATATATATATATATATATATATATATTATTTTTAAGAATTAATTGAAAAATAAAAGAAAAGAAAAGAAAATTTGCATTCAGTATTTACAATAGGACTTTTTTTTGCTAAGGTTAATATTATTTTACCCATAGAATTATTATTAAGGAGAGTTGCTGAAATATTGAAGATATTATCATTGGTAAAATTGAAGTGATTAGTTGATTTATTGTGAGTCATAAAATTAATGTTAGTTAAAGATTTATTAATGATATTCACCTATGGGTTAGTGAAGAGGAATTTTGATATTGGTATTTGGGTTTGAAAGAAAAATTTATATAGATGGTAATAAAATAAATATCATGTGGTAAAATAAAGGAATAAATAAAAAGAAGTAACAATTAATAAAATATTATTATTAGCTTGAATAATTTACGTGAGTATTAAAGTGAAAAGTAACAATGAAAAGTACTAGTGTCCATTATTAAGTAAAATTATTATTAAATATGAAAAATTAATAAATACGTTGTGTTTATTAAAGGAGGTAATATCAACATATATTATTTCCCTTGTTAAAGAGTGATATCACTAAAAATATTAATATGATGATTAGCAATAATTGTTAGATTGATTATGAACCATGATTCAATAATAATACTAATAAATGGATAGAACAAGAGTAATCTTATAATCTTGATTTGAGGTTAAATGTTAATAATGTTATTAATGGCTACACCATGGTTAAGAAAAGATAATAATATTATTAATGGTATGTCGCTTAGTCAGCGAAAATATGGTGCAAATGAGGATTAAATAAAAATGTTATTATCGTTAGTTGATAAAACAAAATAGTAACATTTTTTTATGAAAGGTTTCTTTGTGGATCAGTTGATGATAATTATATTGAGGTTAAATACTATTAGAGATGTTATTATTTTTATTAACGAATAACCATGGCTAGATAGTAATACTATCATTATACTTAATACTTGAGGATGTTTAAAAAAAAAAGATTATTATCATAGTTTGGTTGGTCAAGCAATTGAGTTGTTGTTTAGGAGTGGAGGTCATTGTAATCACTAATCAATAGATTTTTTATGTCTACTGTAACCACATAAGTTATGATGATGTTAAAAAAAAAAAGGTCATTTGTTTGCCCTTCGGTCAAAGTTAGGGTATGACATTTGGCTACAATTTTTGGGCATGACACATATGAGGACCCATAGGATAGAAATTTTTATTATACAAGGTGTCTCATATGCTACCAAGATAAAACATAGTGTAAATATCATCAATGGTCTAAAGATTAGAAAAGTGAAGTGTGTCTGATGAGAGACCCCTTTAAAATAAAAGTGATCTAAAGATGAAAACTATTTGAAGGAAAGAGATGAAAAATAAAATATACTTAACATATGAAACACCAAAAAAAATGTAGCATAAAACACACTATATTGTACTCATGTAATGAAATCAAATAGTGTAGCGATACCACACAAAACATGGAACATCACTTGAACACATACACACAAGGGGATCCATAGACTTGGGGTCAACTGTATAAGTATAAAATAATCATATATTTCTTTGAAGGAAGAAGATGTAAAGCCACCATTGATCAATTCTAGTGTAAATATAAGCATAAATGAAGAAAGGAACATGAAAATAAATAATTTTTTTGGGTTAACATTGAAGAGACCTAAATGTCTCAATGCTAAATGCATTATCCCTAAAAGTGAAAAATAAATTATATTGGAAAATAGAAGAATATAGAAACAAATAAAGGAATTTCACAAAATTTTAAAATTTTCCCTATATCCATGTACCTCAAATGGTATCAAGGGTCCTCCAGGAGAGATTAACAAGCATAAACAAGAATACATGTGGATCATGAAATAAATAAGAAAACATCTAAAATATAAATATATGAAAGCATTTATTAAGGATTTTTTTGAAATAGATAATTTGTCCCCCAATCATGATCATAAGGCGAGGGAGGTCAATCCTATATAAGAATTATCATCAAGGAAATACTAGGCATCTCACCTTCATCAATAGATAAGGAATTAGTTCCAAGTATAACATCTTCTTGAATTTCGTGCTAGCAAAGTGTTAATAATATTGTAAAGATAAAAGAAAATGATAGAATTTATATGAATGATTAAAAAAGATACTCTTTAGGAGAGTAAAATGAATGGTTATAAGAATATGCAACAAGAGGGCTATCACTACTAATATCCTCAATGGGAGTACTACTAGAAGAAGAAGAAGTTTGAACTTCTCTAAAAAGAACTTTTGAAGAATGGTTTGATGGTGGTAGATAAGGTGAGTTTATAATTTTTATTTTATATGGAGGGTGGGATATTTCTTTTGTTTTCATTTGGGAGGTGGGTGGGGGATATCAATGTCTATAGTGGTAGAACAAAGAATATCTAGAAAAACTATATTGAGGGTAGTTCTCAAATGGAACAAAGGAAGAAAGTGTGGTGCTAAAAAGGAAACTTGTGTTTTGAATATCCAATGGCACAAAGAAAGGAGGAATCATTGGGAGATCTAGAATAAGAGATATGTTCATTAAATGATCCAAAATTATCTACATCCTTTTGGAGTGAGGCTTGCCAGGATCACAATGAGGGATAGAAGGAGATGTAGAGATAACATGGAGAGGCAAAGAAGTAGGACACATAGACATGACTAAATATTGAGTTGGTCACATCAAAGGATTCTTAGTGTTGGGAATCTCTAGAGCATCTTTCTCATAATGTAGTGCACATTGACAACACTTGTGTTCATGCACAAGTTGGTTCCTTTGGTGATGGGACTCTAATGTATTTATAGGAGGAGTGACAATATATTTTTTTATAATTGTGGGATTTTCTTCATTTTTAGAATAGGAGGATAAAAATTCCATGCAAGTGGAAGGAATTTATATTCTTGGGGTTCATGTGGTGGAACCTGCATCGTGGTTATCTTTACTCATTTTTCTATAGGGGTAGGTAGAATAATAAGAGGCACCACTAGAAGATGAGGTGTTGAAAATACATGTAATTATTTTTTTCCTATGAGATACTTCCCCTTTCCCATCATAGGGGTAGTTATAAGAATGGAAAGATACATGGGAGGGTAGAAGACCTAAGGAAAAATATATTTGTAGCATGGGTTCCTTTCCTCAATCTATTGCAGTGACATGAATAGGAGGACAAGGAAATTTTGAAGGTTGAGAGACCTTAGATGGAATGCGAGGTTGATCCAATGTTAAGTTATTGTCCATATCAAACGTAGGGGTAGGCATAGCGACAAGAGAAAATTGTATGGTTGAGTGATTGAAGGTGAAATGACTATATGGGAGAAACAAGGTGTTGAAGAATATGAACCTAAATGACTCACATTTAGGTTTAAATATTATTTAAATAAGGGGTCCCCATGACGTTTCAAGGGTCTTAGAGGTGAATGCTAGAAGTGATCAAGGAAAAAATTTCCATGAGAGATGAGTGGGTTTTATCCAGTGTGTTAGATAGTATGCATTGCACCTTCATGAAGAAACTTTGAACATTTATGAACTATTGAAGTGATTTATTCTATAGGAGTTATCCTAAGTTCACATAGAATTAGTTTAATTCAAGAATGATAGAAAAGATATAGTTTCCACACACTCGGGTCCAACCTAGATGAAAAAGATGATGGGACCCATGGTATGAAGAAACAAGCCATCATGTTCAATCTTATGCATACACTTTAATCATCATAATTTTCTTGAGAAAATTGGCTGATATATAGGATTTCCTCTATAATAATATACAAATTGCTAGTAGGGTCAATGAGAACTTTGTTAGTGGTTTTATCATTGAACTAAGTAGGTATATACATAGGAAATACTCTATATACCAATCAATACATAATTTGAAGAAAAAAATATTGTGGAGCAAGGAATATAGAATGTCTAAAATGATCAGGGGTGAGAATCCACCATAATCATAACATCACTAAATAGAGTAGGATCCTAAGAAGTAGATTAATAAGTATCAACTACAATAAAATTAGTTGAATGCATTGGTAAAGGATTATTATATATTTTTAAAATTTATTTTGGATTTGTAACATACAATTTGTTTGAATATTTTGGTCAATTGATAATTTGATAGAAATGAAATCAATTTGGTCTTGCGCTAAGTGTCGAAGAAACATGCATCTCTCAGTATCATGTCTAGGGACTCTGTGATTGAAAAATCCCTTTGGGTAATGCAAAGGTAGAAGAGGTTGATTAGTTGGAAGAGGTATAATAGAAGGAAGTTGAATTATATTTTTTCTTAGAAATTTTTGTATTATACAATATAAATATTTAGATAATTTAGTAAATTTTTTTGTGCTTTTCAAGCATTATAGTATGAAAATCACAAGTTTAGAAGTTTTTTATAGAATTTTTGTTTCTTTGAAAGAATTTATTTATTTTATAACTATTTTAAACATATGAATTAGCTTGGGTATAATTGGGATCCAATGATGTAGACCCCTCATACTAACTCACATATTGCTAATAGTCTTTCAAAGTTATGTAGATATGCACAAAAGAGTTATATTTCATTATAAAAAATTCTTGCAGCATTGGCTATATATTTTTGATGAAAACTTGTTATACATTAGAGTTTGATAGTGTATATGGTATTTTAAAAGAAATATTGATACCAAGAAATAAGATAAATTACATATCATGCTTTATCCTTACTTGTGGTGGATGAGATAAATAAATGTGACCTACAATCCAATGTTCTCCTAGAAGTGCTAAAAGAATTGGTTTACTAACTACTCAAATCTATTTATTGAATTATTAGGAAGTTATCAAAACCAATCCAATGTAGTGTCTTTCAATGACCATGGAAATATATTTTCTAATAAAGAAACCTAAAAAAAATACTACAAAGAGTAGTGAAAGTAGATAAATGATTTTGAGGGTCTCCTTTTCCATTAAACTTTTCAAATCTTGGCACTTCGAATACCATTTTAAGGATAAAGGACTAAACCTTTAATATAGATGAGTATGGGGCTAATTAGATGCATAACTTCATGTGGTCACTAGTTGGAATTGTACCTAGCCAACATTTTATAAAAGTTGATTAATAATAGGGTATATGGTATGCATCTGGGTGGTGGGTTTTTTTGAGTGCACAAGTTTAAATAAATGGACATAAGTGTCTAAGAAGTTCCAAGGGTTCATACATAAAATCGTAAGGATAACACAAAAAATGAATCTATAAAAATTGTGACTATTGGTGTTGTTCTCACCGCGTGTATAGTAGGAACTAACGTATGTGCCCAATAATTTTTGAGTGTGAATCTATTTTGTTTTTGATAATTGTAGAACTTTTTTGCCTTGTTATATAAGTATAAAGTTGTTTTATTTCCATTGGCTTTCCTTATTCTGTGTTATTTTTAGATGAAAGATCCTTTTGGTCTTGTCATAGAAGTATGGCTACATTACTTTTAGATGAAAATCCTTTGGCTCTATCATACCAAGATTGTTGTGTCATTGAAGATTAACAACCTTTTGGCTTGTCACATAAAAATGACCATAATATATTTTTTAAAAATATTTTGTGCTTTACCTTATACATATGCCTTCATAAAGATTATTAAACAATATCTTGACCTAATCAATGATTTTTAACTATTTTACTGAACTTAGAAAACATTCTATCATCCCATTGGTCTCATGAAATGAAGAATTTAAATGGATAGGTATGTGTTATAACATTATTTCTCAAACCCTAATGAATTAAATTAAATGTCTTAGTCATTGTAATGATAGAAATACGGTGCCCCAATTTTTAGGAGATGTAGCACAAGGGGTAGGGTCCTATTTCGCTATTATTATGTTCAAGGAAACCCTAGAGATCTATATCTAGGGATGCAATGAGAGATAGATCCTCTAAAGGTTATCATAGGGTTTGATTAGAGAATAAAAGGGGGCTCACCACCAAGCTAGGGCTTGGAAAGACTAGTAATACATACAAGATCTAATGATAAAACTTAATGATATGCAAGGCTTGAATAAATGACCTAGAAATGTATGCCAAATGGAATAGAAAGCTAAGAAATCAATGATGTACACCTGGAAACCTATAGAAGCTTGAATGAAGACCTGAAATGTTGAAATTATTGAGTTTAATGCACACTGGGACTCATACACCAGGATAGGTGATTTAGTCCCAAATTAGGGTTTCTAGGCATGAACAAAAATCTGGTAATGACAGGCCTAGAACTCTTGAAAACTGTGAAATTAACTATACTGAGACTCATACGCCAGAAGTGGTGTACCAATCCTACTTGGATTTTTTAGA
Source organism: Sequoia sempervirens (assembly GCA_007258455.2). Taxonomy (NCBI): domain Eukaryota; kingdom Viridiplantae; phylum Streptophyta; class Pinopsida; order Cupressales; family Cupressaceae; genus Sequoia; species Sequoia sempervirens. The sequence goes on along the minus strand of VDFB02066834.1, from coordinate 4,382 downwards.
GCATTAGGATCTGAATCTTCTCTTCAATCTCTACTCTATCTTCTCAACTTGATTTCCAGATCTGAAATGTTGAATTCTGCTCTATAGGTTCCTTTTAATGATCTTGCAAACAAAGTGAAAAAAATGACAACTTTGTACACTTGACAACTTTTCTCCAATCTTGCTCCTTAGAGGGTCTTCAACCTAGATTTGCAAATCACACACTAAAGAGAGGGGAAAATGTTGTTTTGTTAGTAGAAAGGGATTTGCCTTGGTCAAAGCCCGTTTTGGTAATCAAACCTTGTAATGAAATCAAATGGAAAGGAGTAATGATGAATGAACAAAATGCTATGTTGCAACTCACCAAACCCTCAAACAAAAGGCTGCAAACATGTATGAAATGGGTAACTTGAATGTAGATCTTGAATCTTGCTTGAATGATATGGATCTTGAATTGAAGGCTTGTTGAATCATGAAACCCTATGTCACAAATGTTAGCCAAAAAAAAAACATGACGCATGATGACTTTGACATGATTCTTGATGCTTGAGTGATGCTTTAAAACACTTGATTATTAGCTTTTGAAGAATCTTGAATTCTCTTGTGAACTCAAATTAGCTATAAGGATGCTTATTCAACTTTCTAGGAGAAAAATGAGTGAAATAACCTTGTATTTATACTTGCTTATGCCAAATTTCTTGAAATTACAACACTACAAGATGACATCAAATCTAGGAGAATAAAATCCTGCCAAGAATTTGAATTTAATTTAGGTTTAAGCCACACATGACTCATATGAAAGAAGTGGTGTATGAGTCCCATTAAGGTAGGCTTTGGGACATAATTTTCAAGAAATGCTTAGATTAATGTAAAATCCAAATCATGGCCTCAAAACTTAGGTGGGACCCATATGCCCAAGGTTGTGCATGAATCAAAAACACATGAATTATGATTGGATGTTAGTTTATGTCAAGATTAATCTCAGAAAGATGCATTAATTAAAGCTTGTGGATGCAAAATAAGACCAATTAGGGCATAAAGAAGCCCAATTTATTAATGAATCCCTAGATTAGTGTGAAAGTGTAAAGGTACACTTTACAACACCCTAAATAGGACATAACTAGGTTCATTTAGTTTACAAGGGCCCAAGACATAATGTGAATGTGTTAAACATATTACAACACTAAATCAAGACAATATTATGCTCAATTTAATAGGGAGGGCCTCAACAAATGTGAAAATGTAGAGGGATACATTTTTCATCCTTACAGTCATTATTGGACTATAGTTTGGTCTCTATATTCTCATTGAATAAATTTATGTTCTATGTAAATCTTGCTTAAATGTATACAAATAAATGTCAATAGAAATCATGGTAATTCATTTGGTGGTATTTCATGTTTAAATAAGTATTTATCTTGAGTTATGTAGAACACAAATATGGTTAAAAATACTATGCATGCTTGTACTTTATGGATTTTTTTGTGATCACTTAGTTAGTATGTTACATTCAACTAGTAATAGATTTCATTATGAACTCCTCTGTAAACCTCAATTTAGGAAGGTTAAAGGAATATAATCAAAAAATTTGTCAACTATCTTTTATATACTAGTGTAAAAGCACAAAGTTGTGTGACACTTTATAAAGGAAACAACCAACACTGATCCAACTTTTAAACTTGAATCACTAAAAAGTGGCGTATATGTTTTAAATTTTGAAATGATGTAAACTAGTAAAATGTGTATTTTTTAGTATATTTTATGTTTGTATTAAAAGAATTATATAGGTTTTAAACTATTTTTTAATAAATTAACACTATAATTTAGTTGTTGATAAAATGCTAAAAAATGACGCTACATGACACATCAAACTTTTTACAATAAATTTTATTTTTTCTCTTTCAAAATTTTTGTATGTATTTATAACTTGAAACTTTAGTGTATGGATATATTTTCTTCCAATTTTGATAAATACATATTTTTAAATAAATATTAAAATATGTGTGTATTAAAATATAGTTGTTTCCATTTGACATCAACTTTCATTAATAACATCAAGTTTCCACAATCCATGATCATTATCCTAATGATGGATCATGGAGTTTGATCTGAAATGTTGATTCAAAAAATGTACACAGTTTCAATCCAAAAAACTAAACAATTCATCAACTTTCATATTAATTATTTATCTAAAATAGAAAAAAATTATACTATCTTGATATAGATTCTTTTATCTAGTGCATCATATTTTTTTCAATTTTTTTAATAGGTTTTAGTATTTTTCCTTTGCATGGTAATCAAATGTATATTTTGTTCTGATAACCTACTTTTAGTAAAAAAATAAAAATAAAAATTTAAATAATAATTAAACTATTAAAATAAATATATTTTTGAAAACAATACTTATGGATCTATAAAAGGGTGTTTTATTATTTTTTTAAAATGCTATTTACATGAGTAGGAGTTATTGAAACATCAAGTTTTTCAAATAATTTTATATTTTTGGTAAATTGGCCTTAAAGTGGTGCTCCATATATTTTTAGCTAACAATTTTAGTTGAAAAAAATATGGAAGTATCTAACATAGCTAGAATGAATCTCACTAGATCATATGTTTGACTAAAATTGATTTTTAGTTAGAAATACTTAAATTGAGGTTGTAAGTGTGTCAAGGAAATCAGATAGAGTTGTTAGATGGTTAGATCAAATAACATAAAAATCCAATGATATAACGAAGTACAATGGAAATCAAATGAAAACGAAAAGGAAATATATTACCAAGAGTCTCCATCTTCCATGATTGATCTTCGTTACACCTTCTTGCTTGCTGGAAATGTTGCCCTCAGATTTGTACTTTGAGCAATCTAAAATGCCTAAGCCCTACAACAAGATTCGAAGGATTTGATATGCCTATGACTATTGCCAATGTCTAAAAGTCAATGCCTATGCCTAGAATAAATGCCAATATTAATCAAATGCCTATGACAATGAATAAGTGAGAGTAAATAAATGCCTATAATAATTACGTAAAATGTCAAGATATGAAAAATGAGAAGGAAAGGGCATTTTATAGAAAAGGCCATTTCGAACGGACGGACGAGATAAATTAGTGATGAGACCCTAAAACGAACGATCTAGATTACACCTGAGAATCCCTAATTAGGGTTAAGGCAAAATCCTTAATCGAACGGTTGGAATAAAATCGGATCAACGGTGGAGAATAAATGAGGAAATTAATTAGATAATGAAGATTTTCAAAAAATCAAGAAGATAAGATTACTGATTTGCAAGATTCGAAAAATCAAAGAGATAAGATCGCCTGATTTGCAAGATTCGAAAATCAAAGAGATAAGATTCAGACTGAAGATAAGATTTGGAAAATCAAGAATCTGCCTGATTACTTGATTTTTGGAAGATTAATTACTAATTTGAATTAAAATAATTCAAATTATGGATTTCGAGAGATAATAAATAATCTTTTTCAGATTATTTATCAAAAAGGACTGACAGTTAGGATTGACATGATATTTTAAATAATTTAATTTATTTAAAATGAGAAGAATATGAAATTGCAATTAAATAATTAAATTAAATTATTTAATTTAGAAGATAAGACCAATTAATTAAATAAATTAATCAATTTATTTAATTAAGACAGTTAGTGACGTATTAAATAAATACATGAAATTCATTTATTTAATAATCAAAGATAATTAAATGGAGAAGGGAAATTAAATAAATTAAGAAATTTATTTAATTAAAGAAAGACTTAGATAGTTAGTGACGATGGCCACAATAGAATTTATTTATTTACACCAAGAGGGAAATGAAGTGACATGAATTAATTAAATAATTATGAATTATTTAATCAATAGTCGAATGTGGACCAAGGACATAATTAAATGTCCTAATTATGCTAGGATGAAAGTGGTAAAAATAAAGCTTGCAGGCCTAGGTCATTTTTAGGTGTCTACATTTTGCCCCTCTTTGTCATAATGTCCCTTGTCGCATTGTGACAAAGAAAATAAGTCAAAAAATGCCCCAGTGCAAAATAAGAGAAGGAAGAATGACGAGGAGGGTTACGGTATGCCCCCTCGAGAGGACAGACAGGTTCCAAGAACATGGGTGTGCTCTCAAAATTAATGAGAAGACTAGAATATGAAGAGACAAAGAAATGTTATCAAAAAAGATATGGATGATGATATGGATGCAATGCCTATATGAGATGGGCAAGAGAAGATGACATGACTAAAGGAGATGCATGTATGTTCCTAGACCAAATCCTTCAAACCTTACCATAGGACTTTTAATATTTATTGCTCTTAATCATCATTGGGTAGTAAAAATGACACAAATGGACAACAAACACCATGGTATGATGTAGACCAAGGTGTGCAAGGTCAT
>VDFB02066833.1:0-13272 GCA_007258455.2 Sequoia sempervirens | reverse complement strand
TAAGTAAACGTTGGGAATTGAAGAAAAATACATCCAACTTTACTTACCACCTTATAAGCCTCATCAGACACTCTTCTTCTTTCCAAGGATGGATCAAAGTTGAAGAGTAAGGGCGCAAAGAAAGCATCAGTGACCCGTCTGAAATGATGAAAACTTTCCTTTAGCTCCAACTGATAGAAATATCTGTACACAGGCACCATCATTCGATTCCCCTTTGTAGATAGACCTGGGAATTGTCTCATCACAGCTGCTGCGTACACCAGGTAAGAAGTCATGTAGAACTTCAAATGTATGAGCATTGATCAACCGCTCGCATCTCATCACCGACGAGCTAATTCCCCAAAATAATATATGCACTTTCTCCTTATGATCCTTCCGATGTATTCATACATCCGCCGGAAAGGTGGATGATTCAGGCAAACCTTTCACTCTGCTCAGAACCGTGATCATATCCTTGACGTCATCTTTGAAGTCACTTCTCAAGAGTCCTTTCGGCCATCTGGAAACAGACGATCTAGGCTTCTTAAGCCATTGAGTATTTATCAACTGTTTGGCTTTATAAGGATCAGCATCGAAAATCTCTTGTGCTTTTGATATAGAAATGTCAATATATTTGTCCATGTGAGGAACCTTGAAGACGATGTCAAAGAAATCGGGGTCGAGCCTTAGAATCTCATGCCCGGAAGAGTCGATCACACTTCTGCTTTCTCGGATGTAATGAGACGCAACTTGAAGAACAAACTCAGTATTGTGCGCAGCTGTGGGGAACATTGCCACCAAGTGGAGATTACTGTGTACTATTGCCCTCATTGAATCAGGAAGAGGCCTCGTCTCTGTCAACTTTGCAAAGTCAACCAAATCTTGATGGCCAACTTCTGTATCCTTTATTTCTTCAACTTTCGAAAGTACCATAGTTGGCGGATAGACGCCTTGATATTTGTACTTCATCTTGCTTTTTGCTTTCGAAGAAGAAGGAGGTTTTGTTGCAGTCATCAAAAGAAACTGGAACACTGAGCACTCTTAACTGGACGATCTCTGAGAGTACACTGCAATCCGTCTAGCCAGAACAAACACCAATTTGTTAGGAAACATGGGAAAGCGTGAAACGAGCACGAGGGTGGAAAAGCATAGAGATGATGGCGAGGCACGCAAAACGATGCACGAATGCGAAAAAATGGAGCTCAAGGATGCACTGGTCAAAAATGGGGTGCATTTGGAAAGGTCTGGAAAAAGCCAGAAAAAAGTGTAAGGGCGCTAAAATTCAGCGCCCTTACATTCTGAGAAATTGCTTTTGGTGTAAGGGCGCTAAATTTTAGCGCCCTTACATTTTTAGTGTTAGGCAATTTTATGACATTCTTTTGATGTCATGGCGCTAGAATTCAGCGCTTTAGCTTTTTGGTGAAAGATGATTTTGATGCAAGGGCGCTAAATTTTAGCGCCCTTACATCTTACAGTGTTAGGTAATTTCTCATTTTCTCAAAAATGTTCTAGCGCTAAAACTCAGCGCCTCTGCTTTTTCTTGAAAGTTTTGAGATGTAGATGCAAGAGGGAATGGCGATAGCGCTCAGGCTTGGAGATGGAAATTTGTTTGAATCATGAGAGCTTGAGTTTGCTTTCATCCTATTACATACGCCTCCCAAGATTAAGGGAATTCTTTTTCACAATAACAGATCTCTTCAACGTTCACCAAAACGCATAGAGAGAGACAACATGGATACGTTGGATAGATACAAGTGCCCACAGAACATCGACCATAGTTAGCGGATAGAAGAATGCGTAGGGTTTAGAGAAAAGAAAAGAAAAGAAGGAATGAGCACTAAATGAACACGCACAGAGGAGAACGCGAATTCAAAACCATGAATGAAGGTTCCATTGCATAAACGTGTAGGAAAAAGCGAATGAAGGAAGACGCGAATAGAAAAAACGAATGAAATAAAAACGTGAATGAAGAAATCAAAACGCGAATGTACAAAGATCATATACAAATGACAAGAGTGAAGACAAAACCAAACGAAAAACTTACCAGAGCAAAACGCGAAGGATGTTGAAACAATGGCGAAATCTCCAAAACGCGAACTTGTAGTTGGAAAGAAATCCGCACAGCAAGAGGAGAGGGGAAAATAAAAAGTGAACAACTCAAATGAGAGATGAATTCATTCACTTAAGTTGCAAAATGAAAATTAAAAACCTAACTCAAGTCGTGCAATAAATTTAGGCACGAAAAGTGGCACGATTGACGAAAAACGCGAAATTGTGAAGAAACGTGCCAGAGGAATGAAAAAAGTTTAAGTGTTGAGAAAAAATGTAATGGCGTTAAAATTTAGCGCTCTTGCATTTTTTTGGAATTTTCACTTCATGCAGGGGCGCTAAATTTTAGCGCCCTTACATTTCCAGACTTAGCCAAATTTTGGATTTTCCCTGCAGGGGCGCACTTTTTCAGTGCTATTGCATCTTCCGTAATTTGCAAAGTATTAACAGTGAAATGTCGCGAAAGATCTCGTTTCGAAGGTCTTTGCGAGGAGAACAAGGTGGAATGCTCGAATTGACTATTCGAGACTTGGGAACGCACTTCGAGGTGACTCGAAAATCACCCCGTTGTGCGTACTTGAACTTCACGAATCCTAGGAAACGGACAAGTTTCGTAGGGGGGTTATCCGTGGAATGAGCGCTGCTAGATTCCGCGATAACAATAACAAAACAAGGATTTTCAGAAATAAAAGATTCATGATCGAAATTTCATTTTCATGTGGATATTTAGTTCTTAACATTTAACTCTAGCATTGCATAGTGAGTCATTTGAATCATCATGGAATAGGCTCACCTACAATGAAATTTCGCCTCCATTCACTTGAAAAGTAAGGGTTCAAATTGTTCATTGGTGCTTCTGCAGTAAATTGAAGAGTCATTAGGTCACCTAAATCCTTTACCAACGTTGCTGCCTGCAAATGTTGGATAAATTCATAAAATAACCCATGTTACTCCTACTCGCCAAAAATAGATGAAATTTGTGAATCCGAAATTATATTTGCTCTACACATTCAAAGTTCAAACCTCTAAAAGAGCAGGTTCAAATCGGTAATTTTCAGCAATGGCCCATATTGGTGGCCGGACCCCATTGATAGACAGGGATGTGTAAAACGACAAAGCAGCTGCTGCTTCTGTGACGGCTGCAGATACAGAAAACATCTTAGGTAACATAAAGTACAATAACTTCCTACACTTGGAAGATTAGTGAGCAAGTTAAAAGCCTATAATTCATAAGACTTGATCAATGCCACAAACAATTTAGAATCCATTCCAAAAAATAATAACAATTTCTTCTGGTATAAGTAAAGAATGGATTCTTGATTTTTTCTTATTGCTTTTTGTGGTTTTCAGTTATGCATTTACAGTTGACAATACTTCAAAAGCTCCTCATAGTGCTGCTGTGACTTGCACTGCTAACTGCAATGATCCCTGCCTGCTTCTACTCTTGTGGGCCTCCTGGCTTCCCTTCTTCCCACGTGAGACCTTTGGTTTCTCTTTTTTTAAAGTGGCAATGTAGAGGGTATTGAAGAAAATTATTTCAAGGACACTCTTATAGGAAAACCTTTGTGACCAACCTTTACCTGGTTCAGCTGCATGTTAAGGAAGAAGAATTAGTTAACTTCCTTTGTTGTTGCCTATTTGAATCATTTGTTCTTTGAGAAGAGGGATGGCACTCTTTGCATTGAAATCACAATAGAAATGGCGGCTCCTATCATGGAGAAATTGACTAGTAGAGGATGTTTTCGGATGTTCGATTGAATAGGCAATCCACACTCCTAGAGAGAACATGAAAAGCCAAATACCAACTTATCAAGTGGGATGAATAGCTCAGTAAGATAGTAATAAAGCATCTCACAAGCTTGAGGTAGGTTCTAGGTTCAAATCCTAGCACATCCAATTTTCAATGCCATACAAAACCAGCATTGGATGTTAGTTAAGAGGATACCTAAGATCTCTAGCAAAAGAACTAGCTTGAGGGAAGAGTTGGAAGTGGCAATCCATGTTCCTAAGAAACTGTAATGTTCCCTTTTTTGGCCTCAATCAGCTGAAAGGAGATAATTTAATTAATTAAATAAAGTTGTCTTAAATTGATATTTTTTAGGCAACTTGTGTTTAATTAATTATAAAGATGAATATTTTATTAAAGTGACTTTAACTGGGACCAAAAATAAAACAATATGTTGGCGTAACAACTAGCACCTCTGGAGTAAGAGTTGGTACGGACAGCTATGCACACTACGCAATGAGTGCTCTTCAAATTAGGAGGGGAAGCTCCCTCATTGTGCTTGACAAAAGTGCTTTGAAAAGGAAAGTAAACTAAACTAAATCCTGTCTTTTTGTTTCAGCTATAGAGGTACAAGACTTTCTCGAAAACTATATACGTTGCAGCTGAGTATTTTCTGGTTTCGCAGACTACTAACTACAACTATGCCAATTACTTAAAATCTATCCAGTTTCCTCAAGAAAAATAGAGCATGAGAAAATGGAGCAAGGTTTGACTATCAAACGATAAACGAGTATAGATTCTCAACTTGAAGGCAAGGTGGCACATCTATCAGCTCAATCTAAACACGTTTATTGGTAACAACATCACACGATAAACTGAATACGGATTCTCAACTTGAAGGCAAGGTGGCACAACTATCAGCTCAATCCGAACAAGTTTATTGTTCACAACAACACACGATAACCAAGCGCAGATTCTCTACTTGAAGGCAAAGTGGCGCAACTATCATCTCAATCTAAACAAGTTTATTGAACACAAAAACAGATTTGATCTATCTAACTAAGGAAAGAATTCACCATCACAATTGCATGAAACCTTATATGGCATAACAATTCATTATAACAGCAAAAGCGCATGAACAGATACAGAATGAGCAATATTGAAGGCAAGGTAGGCACAGCATATATTTCTCTCTCGTGCAAAAGTTATGTACAAATGAGCAAAGCTCTTATTTATAGACATCGAAAGGTGTAGGGAACCCTAAAATCACCTTGAGTCAACTACAGTCTTGCATACAAGATTTATTATTAAAACCTCTATTAAAATAAACTATACAATTGAAAGCTACCACGCTTAACCTGCACATCTAACCTAATGGACAATGTGCAAGCATGCACATCATCATCCTTGTTTAAAGCAGTTAACCGGAGCCACTACCCTCGCTAACTGGAAACCCTAACCCTAATTCTGGAAGATAATTCAAGGAAGAGATAAGCATGTGTGAAGTCAGCAAGTGAACTCAAGACTGAAAGTCGAGTTAACTGCTGCTCATGACTCAACCCTTGAAATTAACTGCAGGTTCCAACTGGCAGATCACTCCATGTCATCGCGGTCTAACACTTCGACCAAGAACTTGTCAATCTCTTTGTCTTCGGGCACTTTGATGCTATCCAAAACAACAGTCTGTTTCTTCAGTTCTCTGCCACTTTCCTTGACTGTATGCATGCCTTCTCTAACATCTTCAGTCGCCTTTCTGAAACTAGCTGAAATAACTGAAATATTCTCTAATTTAGCCGCCATAGGATCTCCCTCAAGGTTATCACGAATCAGTTTTTCGAATTCAGCTTGTACTTTGTCCAATTCAATATACATGCCATCCTCAAGAAGATAATGACACGGAATCTGAACAACAAAACCACTGACAAGTGCAAGTGCTCCAACCACATCATCTTTCAGTGAAAATAACTTGGTAGAGATCTTTTCACATATCTCCATTTTGAAAAGGTGTTGCTCTCTCCAAGTAAAAACTTTTTCTTGATCTTCATCAACCTCCAAGGCATCATATGCAACAGACAACTGAGACACAAGAACACGATCCTTGGCTAAACTCTTTGCGACTGAAACCTCGAGCAACTGAATACCTTGACGAAGTTTATGTGCATCACTCCTCAATTGATACAAATCCGCAAGAAGACGTTGACCTGTAGCAACTAAGCTTTCAATCCAGTTGTCCAAAAGTCTGCCATGACTGACTAACTGATCCAGTTTTCGTTGTTCTGCAGGTGTATTATGAGGAAGAACAGGCGCTCTACTCAAATTTCCGTGAACAAGATCAGAAATATATTGAAGAAGTTGACTGTTTTCAGCCTTAAGCAATGCCTTATCCTCTCCATCCTTCATGATGCGTTCTTCAAGATTATTGGTGACAATCTTAAGAAGAGTCACGTCTGTCTCTCGAGTGGTCCTGCCAAGATTTTCCTTAGTAAAAGTAAAGTCACCAACTTCGACTTCATCTAGGCTCTTACCCTCTGGAGGAACAGCAACTTCTATAATAATTTTTTATTCTGGAGTCTTCTCAATATGCACCTGTTTCTTGATTTTCTTGTTCAACCTGTAATGTCCCTTACCTAGCCTTGCTCTTGTATTTGCTTGTTTGCCCTAGAATTCAATTGTTGATTAGGTTTAGGGTTTCTTCTTTCCAAAAGGAATGTGTTTTTCTAATGAAATAATCCTAGATTGAAATCTGCATTCACCAATTTAAAAACATTTCCACATACACATATCTGTTAGCAATAATATCTAGATATCCACAATATATTTATAAACATGAATCAATTAATGAAGACATAAGAGGAGTGCCATAGGTGGATCCGCCCTGAAGCCCTCATGTAAACTCAAGAGGTTGTCCATCACAATCCTTCTTGCCTAGGGGCTTAGTACCTGCATACTCCACTCATGGTAACACCTCAGAAGACACTCGTCCTATTAGGGGAGAGGAACCATAGAGTCCAAGTGGCCTAAGGCCTACCACCTTCTCTTGCCCAATCCCGTATCTTGGGCCTAAGGGGCAGAGACCTAGGTGGGACCCCCATCTTTCTATAACCCAATCCCTAGTCAAGGGCCTAAGGGGCTGCAAAGCCCAATCCCTTGTTAAGAGCCTAAGGGGCTGCAAAGCCCAATCCCTTGTCTAGGGCCTAAGGGGCTGAAAGTGGGGTTTTTAGGCAATCCAACTTCACCCATGTTTCGTCCATCCTAATAGGTTTACAAGCACATAGTAGACAATCTTTAAACAATCAGATATATTTGCATTCATCCAAATTTATTTCATGCCTATAATCAAATATATTTTCATTTACCAATGGTTCTTTAAGTTCATCATTTCCTATGATAATTCTCATTATGATAAGATTAAAGGATGTCATTATATCAATAATCAAATTAACAATATCTAATTCTTATATTCAAAATATGCCAAATATTATTGCTAAGTGAATACATCACCTGAACTGTTGTGTCTTCCCATGATTCTTAATTCCTTAGTCGCCTTCCTTCAATCTTACATTTGATTGGTCATATATATTAATCTATCCAGTTTTATATTATGATCGTAATTACTTATAAGGCTCAATAATTGCTGCCAGCATCATTATTACAATGATCGTGTATAAATATATAATTATTTCTAATTAATTTTAATCTTCCAATAATCACTTACTCTATATATATATATCACTTACTATATATATATATATATATAAAACTTACTTCCCCAAATATATTCTTGACAATAACACTTAATCAAATAAATCTCCCATAGTTTATTTCATTTCCAATCTGCTGCTTTATGCAGATTTCTAATTGATTCCTTTTTTATTTCTGATTCTTACATTCAATGTCTTTTTATATCTATGTTAAAGGATACATCTTTTCAAGAGTGATGTCCTTATGAAAAGACACAAACATTTATTTAAACCTTCATTATTATTTTTAAACCACTTTTATTTAGTTATTTATTTATTTTTTTCAAACTGCTGTTTTTATAATTAATCCTTTTTTTTTTTTCACTAATAATAGCTGCATTACATCTTCAATATATAAATATTATTTCTTAATATTTATTCTTAAACTAGTGGTTTTATATGTATTATAATATTTATGACTATAATAATAATATTTTATTAATATTATTTTGTAATATTTTCTCTTGTGAAATCTCTATTATTATGATATTTATAATGTACTAATATTAATTGTCTCATTTATTATAATAAATGTATTATAATTATAATAGTCTTGATAATAATATTTAGATTGCCATTACATTTTTGATATTTATTTATCTAGTTATTTATATTTCACACTAAAATGTGTTTTGTGATTATGATTTATTTATTGATTTGCATTTTCATGTGTTACAATTTTGGGACATGACAGTCAATATTTATTCTTAAACTAGTGGTTTTATATGTATTATAATATTTATGACTATAATAATAATATTTTATTAATATTATTTTGTAATATTTTCTCTTGTGAAATCTCTATTATTATGATATTTATAATGTACTAATATTAATTGTCTCGTTTATTATAATAAATGTATTATAATTATAATATTCTTGATAATAATATTTAGATTGCCATTACATTTTTGATATTTATTTATCTAGTTATTTATATTTCACACTAAAATGTGTTTTGTGATTATGATTTATTTATTGATTTGCATTTTCATGTGTTACAATTTTGGGACATGACACAACCTTCTCTAATAAGGCTCACCGAACTCAGATAAATCAAGGTTATACGAAGGTTCTCGCCTCTGTCTCCCCAAAGACCTCTCGAGCCAACAAGACTGAACAATATCATCAATCCGAGGAGAGACTGTCCCTGATGTATCCACCTGTGGCGGTTCAGTTGTCTCTGATCCAACTCGAATTGGTATCTCAGGCTCTGAATCTATGTCAATAGGTTGCATATGCGGCGAACTAGGAGGTGAAACGTGAGGTTCAGCCTGAATGATTGTCTCTACTGGAATCTCAGGTACATTCTCAACTTGCTTCTGCTTCCTCTTACCAGTAGCTCTCTTTCTCGTGTTTCCACTGAGTCTAACTCCTTCAGGAGGTATCACAATAGCCTTGACCCGAGGTCTTGACCTAGAAGTAGAAGGCAATGAAGAAAACTTCTCTGGCGGCTCTGTCACAGGAACTGACTTTCGCTTCTGTTTACTCTCCAAGAACTACTTGCTGGTCTTGATAACCGATCTAGAAACTTCCTCAATAGAAGTATTCTCCTTAGCATACCAATCTGGTGAACGAAGTGGCTGCCGAGCAATTTGATCTCTGACATATGAATTGAGAAGAACTTCTCCATCATCATCTGATAGACCATCAACATCCTCTGATAGGTAATCAGAGAGCTAAGTGATAGTGAGTCTACAATAGTGACGACGACGAACCTCGAATTCATCTTCACAATTAGCCCAGAAATCTTCAAGTGTTGGCTTATGTGCAATCCCTCACTCTAACCTAGTTGCATAATGACCCAAAGGATCATTGGAACGCCTCTCAGTATGAGTTTTAAGCTTGAATCTTTCTATCTCGGTTGACATAAGCTTGGCATCTGTTGCCGCACTACATGTGAAAATCCCTAATGCAAATGGAAAAGTAGCCGCGGTCTTATGACGATTGCGAAGAAAGAAATGAACATGTTGCATCTGCCTGAGAAACTCCATGAAGATGATCTTGTCTGAAGGATACCTCGGTAACATCAAAGGCTCTCCAACATATCCATAAACCCGGATGTATGTGAAATTAGGGAATTGGATAAAGCAATCCGCCCAAGTCTCCATTGCTGATTTTGCCTCGGCACAAATACAAATGTGCATTTCGTTGTCAAGATCTCTAACTGTCCTCATAGAAAAATGATCATTCACTGCTCGGAAGTCTTGTTCAGATTTAGAGAACTCCAACTGAGGATAATACTCATGAACACGTTGAACACCGAGAGTGCCATTAGTTTTTAGATGCCTGTAGCTGCCTTGGAATGCAACTAAGTAGACCAAGTAAGATATCATATGAAACTCATGAAACTTGAGAAAATTAGTAATCTGCTGATGTAAGCAATCACTAATCAACATAGCCTAGTCAAAATGTTTTGTGCCATCAAGAATTCTAGAAATAAGGTAAAACATCCATGATCGGAAAGTGCTAGCATCCTCTTGACCTGTAACCCGATTGAGCAAAGTTATCAAAACAACAACCTCGTCCTTGAATTCACCACGACCAACCTTTTTAGGCATGTTAGTCTTATGAACTTTCAGCCATCTCTGAGCCACCTTTCTCTGTGAATGTTCTTGATCTCCATCCCATATCTTCTCACAAGCTTCAATAACCACAGTGAAATTATCTGAACGAGGAGGAATAGCAAAACATTTCTCTATATCCTTAGGTTTGAGACTGCAGACAACCCTCCCATCAACTGATCTGATTTGTCGTGAAGATGAGTCATAATGCTTGATGCAAGCAAGAACAAACTCGAGATCAAAAGTGGTAACAGGAATAGATGCCGCTGCGAGCAATCCGGAACGCTCAAGATTCCTCAATGAATTGCTGCTAACACCCTCCAGACTGCTCAGATTAACTACTGGATAAACATGATTTAGGTCTGTATCTGAAGTTTTGACAAAATTATGCATAAGAGCCGATTTTGTCTTATAATCAATGAGATTGAACTGCATTTTGAAAATGAAGACTTTTGACTGTAAAGTCGAATATACTTGAACAACTTTCTAGAAAAACTGAAAACCTTTGGACAAGGCTAAAAATAGCCTAAGGCAGGAGAAATTTTCGAAATTTTTCTGAGACGTGGGTTTTGTGCAGAATCAAATTCTAAGACAACCGAGATAGTTTGATTCTTGAAAAGATGTGTCTCGGGCCCACATGCAAAGAAATTCTCGGAAAAAAAAACACAGAGCTTCAGAACGAAGACTACGAGGCAATTTTCTCGAAAAAATCTAAGACATGGGTTTTGCTGTAAATGCTGAAGTGTGCGAACCCAGATGATCAAATTTTGAATATATGCTGAATTTCTTTGACATGCGAAGAAAGTACCTAAGATGAGAAATAGATGAAATAAGACAGAAGATAGAAAGTTTTGTTTGCTCTGCCTCTCTAGAATTCGCCAATCTCTTTTTGAAACTTGATAAAACCTGCATGCAAAGTGAAAACAAAGTCTTGAATCTTCTTCCTCTGAACAATCTGAATCCGTTGCTATGAAGAACGCTGAATTCTGACACCTGTAGCACCTTTAAATCGCTGCTCGCTCAAGAAGAATATATATTTCAAAGCTTGTGATGAAGAAATAATGGACGCCAATGCTTGAATAAATAGATTTTCATCATTGAAATTCGCACAAAAGCATTAAACCTTGAAAATGGCGCTTGGTTTATGATTGGACCCCAATTTTAGTTAACTGAAACTAAAATGAGCTAAATAAAGCACCATGCTAGGGCACCCCTTTTCAGTCTTCAGTTGACAACACCATTTAAAGCATCATGCGAATTTTACTTTAGTTGACAATCCTCATTGAATTCGCCATACTTCAAAATTCATTAAATTCACAATTAAGAATTAAAGCATCCCTTTTTAGAACTGAAGTTGACAATAAGAAGTGAATTCGCCATACTTCAAACTCATGCTTTAAATCTTTAAAAATTCTAAATAAGGCGTCCCTTTTGAAAACTTCAGTTAACAATCAAAAGTGAATTTGCCATACTTCACAAAGTCATGCTTTAAATATGGCGTCCCTTTTGAAAACTCCAGTTAACAAAAAGTGAAGTGCCAACTTCACAAAGCCTTCACAATTTCAACCAATTGCGCCATGCATGCAAACTCAAGTTGATTTTCAAGCATAAACTTCAGTTAAGTGAACATGCAAACAAGTTTACTCAACATGCAAAGTTGTTAACTGGACATGCAAACTAGTTAACTCGACATGCGAACTGAAAGATCACTCAACATGCCAATATATGAATTGGAGATAACCCAGAAATCGTTCAGTCTAACTGAAGTCAGAACTCAAGTTAAGGTGCACCAGTCAACTTCTTTCGAAAAATCAACTTTGACCTCTTAAGGCGTTTTCCAGACTTAGCCAATTTTCATGAAAATTTAGACTTAAACCTCTTTTGAGACCCCTGTTCATCCCCTGACCCTGGCTGACTGACTCCACCGATTGGCTGGCTGACAGGTGCATCGCAGAGCAAGACAAAAACTGATCAAAAGGTACCTTGAGACTGAACATCATAAAACTAACATCTGAAGGCTCAAAAATCCAAGCGCCCTTTTCAAGAATTGCTCTTTTTCTCAAACTTAGCCATATTTTCTCATCTTCATTTCGTACGAAGGGAAAAACAAATCCTTCATAACTTCTGATTAACCAATTTTCAGGACTGGATCACAGGTTCACTGCGGAGCTGACTTCATTCTGTATGACAGCTGCAAAGGCACATTTCTCCAAAAAATAACATCTGAGGGGTGAAAATCAAGGGTGCCTTTTTGAGAAGTTGCTCTTTTTCTTCCAGACTTAGCCATTTCTGGAACTGACCAAAATAACACTAAAACTCCGACTACAAGCTGCTGAGTCATCTTCTGATCTGACGGAGACAGGCAACGGAAAGCTGAACGTAACACGGGCAAATTGAATATCTGAGATCATCAAGAAGAAGGCATTAAAGGCTTGAAAAGCTCAAGCGCCTTTCTGAAAAAGTGCTCTTTTGCTCATTCCTTGATATTTTGACTAAGATTTGACCCAATGTTTGACCTCCGGCTCAGGACTTCTACAACTCAGATTCACCCACTGATGGATGTGTTGCGAAGCTTGAACAAATGTGAGATAAACATCTCAGGTGGCATTTAGTCAAAAACCTTCATTTGACACCTCAAAAAGATGGGCGCCTTTTTCAAAAGCTGCTCTTTTTTCCAGTGTTAGCCAATTCTGGCTCTCCTCTTGTTTTGCGCTATATCTTCCATAACTTGCACGAAACAGGTCCGTTTGACAGGCTTGATAGCCCGTTGCGAAGCTGACATGATGCCGGACAAATGTCTGCTGGAGGTGACAAACCCTAAAAACAAGATCTGAGCCCCTAAAAGATAGGGTGCCCTTTTGAAAATGTGCTCCCCTCTCCAGAGAGAATTTTGATGATTTTCCTTCGATTTCACTTTTCTAAATTTCTTTAGTAACAGACCCATTACGACACTAACACCAACTCCATATTTAAAAACCCCAAAAATGATCTTCTGACATCACTTTAACAAGATTAAGACTCAATTAAGCAAAATGCCTTAGTGAAGCAAAATTTTTGGTTTTGGGTACAACACAATATAAAGTCACTTTTGTGGAGGGAAAATGTAATGTCCCCTTTTTACGACACCCTCTATCTGTTAGGGTTGATCTGGGAACACTTACTATTTTTAGTAAGTGTTATTTTTACCAGGGGTGTCTGGTGTTGTGACCTTTTC
>VDFB02066832.1:0-36179 GCA_007258455.2 Sequoia sempervirens | reverse complement strand
TGTTACACCCAGTTATCATGGACAGGATCTGTGATATGTTTTGGTTCCCGTGTACTATGAATGGGATATGTGACCTTATGTGTTAAGGTTAGAAATTGGTTTTTCAGTTTGTACATGTTGTCTACCCTTGGATTGGGGGGTTTTGTATCCCAGTGTTGTCAGTAGGAGAGTGGCCCTTTGTGAGGGTCCGACGCCCAAAGTGGTGTCAGGGTAACTCACCTAGGGTTTAATCAAGTGATAATTTTAAAAGAAATTAATGGGGAACTTCACACTAATAAAGTTAAAGAATGCCTCTCTCATGGAACATGCATTGTTAAAACTCGAGATGAGATGAGACGCATAGTTTTGCGTGAGGGTCCGGCGCCGGTAGAGGCAAGCCAGGGTAACCCATGATGGGGGTCCGGTAGCCTAGGAAGGTTGAGCTAGGGTAACTCATGGCAATTTATGTATGACACTCTCCCTATGTCAACAAGTGAATCTGTTATTATGTGTTGTACAATGGTGTACTTGTTCTTTGTAACTTGGTAGCAATGTGTTGTCTTGTGAGTTTTTGTACTGTGTTAAGTGATGTTGTTGGTATTTGAGTTGGTTCAGTTATGTTTAGCCTTTGTCTAGAGGTATTTGGTCTTGACCTGAGATCCCTGTTACTATCTCCTAGCATGGAGGGAGTGGGGCCTTTGGGTTCCACGTGGTCGGGTGGCGTGCACCTTACACCGTTGGCTTGTTTGTGATTGTGTGGACGAGACTTTCATGTTGGAGAGCTCGTTGGATCCAATTGCTCCTCTAGTTCTCTCATTTCTGTTATTCTTGTATTTCATTACCCCTCATTTGTATCGAGGTGGAAATTGTAATAAATTATCATGTTTGTTTGATTTACCTCATTCGGGGAATGAGTGATGTAATTATATTGTAAACAATGGTTATTGGATATTGTGATTTAGTGATTGGTCCTTGATGTTATATCATGTATGGAATGTATGTTCTTTAATTCCTTAATTGAATGATGTTATGATTTCTTTCCTTGGTTGTTTAATTTGGGTTTAAGTAATCTTTGTCTCGTAGCCTTAGGGGATGTTGGCATTGCGTAGTGAACTTGTACGTTATTGCTCTTTTTAAAAAAAAAAATTTGGTTGCATTTGGTTAGTGAATTGCAACTTCCCTGGGGTTGCGTGGCGGGGCATTACAAGGGATGGGGTTGTATCCTTTCAAACTTGCAGTGCCCTGGTCGAGATTTTTCTGCTCCCGCGGTTATTAATGCGATCATATTATGTATATATATACACGTTAAATTATGCTGCTATTCGCAATTTGGCGGTACACATGACATCGACTCCACCTAGTTTCCAGGTCTGAGCGTGTCCATTGACCAATGGAAATTAATTGGGAGATAGTAGCTAGGGTTTCCGAACCAGGTCGTCACCCTAGTCGTAGCATGTTGTTGAGTCGTCGTTGGGGTCAGTTGTTTTATCTTGGCCAGTTCCCTTTGAGTGTGTATTTAATTTCAAGTTAAAGTTTATTTAATATCTTGCGTAGTCTAATTAATGACTAAATGTGTTTAGTTGCAAGCTAAAAGTGATTAAATAGCTTTTGGAAATTATAAATAATGAATGTTTTGTCTTTTGGAGTTGTTGAAAAATTAGTGATTAGTAATTAATTTAATTGAATTAATAAAATAATCTAATTTCGAATTAGAGTTATTTTATTGATAATTGGAATTAATTGTGGGAATTAATTAAATTACCCCTATGAATTAAAGTGTTAAAAGTTTTAAATGCTTTTGTTGAAATAAAATGCTAAAATATTGTGAATTTAAATTGGAATTAGAAAATTGTTAAAGTTATTAAAAGATTCAAATATTTCTTATGCAAAGACTTTGGGGTAGAGGAGATATTTTCAGAAATGGTTGACTAATTGGTAAAAAGATATTTTTGTTGAAATGGGAAAATTTGAAATTTAATTTAGTGTGAATTTGAAAGTGAGTTGCATTTGCATTTTGAATTTAATTAGAATTTGAATTTGAATTAGAGTTTGAATTTGAATGTGAATTTGGGGGTTTGGAAGAAAAAGGATATATTTTGTTTTAGGTTTTCTTTTCAATCCCCATGGAATTCTTGGTTTTGAATGCTTTGGTGGAGAAGCTTAGAGGAGGCAAAAATGGTGGAGTTGAAGGATTGCTTGGAAATCCCCATGTGGAAGCTTGTAAAATTTGGAGAAAACATAAGGTTCTACATTTTTTTTCTCCCTTCCTCTTCTTGCCCATTTTGGAATGATTGAAAACATAGCTTTAGATTCAATAAACTTCCATGGGAAAAGCTTTCAATTTGCAAATGGTAAATGGATTGGGAAATAGAAAGAAGAATCCAAAGAAATAGAAAACTCTTTGTTCAAACATGTTTTGGAAAACCCATTTTCTTATTTTAAAATAAGTTCTAGTTATTGAATTAGGTTGAGGTTATTGATGCAATTTGAGTATGAAATTAAGTTGTGGGTATTTTTATTTGTGAATACAACCCTATTTATTAAATATATGAAATACCCACAATTTTATTTGCAATATATTTGTTTTTTTTGAAATTTTTATATTTGGGTAAAAACCCATAAAAGAACCCTTGTTTTTCATTTTTTGGTCTGATAAAAGCATAAAGAAATTCTTTAAAAAATTATTATTAAATTTATTTTTGGGGAGTTGGGGTCAAACCCACCCGCCATATTTCAGTAGCCCGGCGGTGGCTAATCGCGCAACCGCGCCACGGGGCTGAACTGTGCCATACCACGGGGAACTCCGCCGCTTGGAAGGGGCGGTATTTGTCTGCAGAGCGCCTGACTGCGCCCATACGTAGAGGGTGGGGCTACGTCGTGGAAGCGCCACGAGGGCTTCGCCGCTATGGCGTGAGAACCAATGCCGGGGCTTGACTTGCCGGTTTATGACATTTCACTTTTAAAAGTTTAATTCTGTTATTTAATTTGAATTTATTTTATATGTATATTATTTATATTACATTTTATATATTATATATAATATTTTAATATTGTATATTATATAAAATATAATATTTTAATATATATTAAATTAAAAGAATTTTAATAAGTTTAAATGTATGTTATGTGAATCATGAGGTTTTTGAAATATAAATTAATTGGAAAATATATGTTTATGTTATTTGTTATAGTTTATTCAATGGGGGTTATATTTTAAGTTAGTTAATTGATTCATTTGCAATGAGATATTATTTTATTTGGTATCTTTTATTTGATGGGAGTTTAGACTTAAAGTGTTATAATTTATTTAATTGCAAAGAAAATATCATTTTATTTGATATATTTAGATAATGTTAAATGTTAAACTGGAACTTTTAAACCATCATGTGATTATTATAATTGTGGAAATTGATATTTCAGTATATTGTCGTAAATTTCAATTAAGTGATTTTAAGCCGTTATTCAAACGGATATTAAAGGCATATCTTGTTTATTTTTCTAGACATCTAATTATATATCTGATTCTGAGCTGAAAGTAAAGATAGACTCATTAGTTATCTAAATAGTTTCCATAATCAAGTGATTTATTTTAGTATGTGATCATGAAACTTAAAGAGAACGGTTGATTTAAATTTTAACCAGATAGCTGCATTGTAAAGTGTTTTGATTATGAATATGGTTATGAAATTTAGAGTAAATGATCTGTTCTTGAAATATTTCAAGGTTGTGAAAATAAATGGGATCAATTGATTGGATAGATGCAAGTCATGAAACCTGTGTTTGAGTGGATTTAGGAAATCCGAATGTTGGTTTATTTAATTGCTTGAAATACTTTTGATGTTTATTCTTCCTTGCTCGATGTTGGGAGTACGGAGTCATTGTTTGAAGTCTTTAAGATAGGGGATTTGTATCTTGTTGTGGGTTGTATTTATGAAAGTCAACTTTTGGTGTGTCGTGGAAAATGTGCATAGTTATACCTTGTGGATCACCCGGTTTTCACGAACGGGGATTTGTGCCTCCTTGGGTGTAGGAGAGGGTAATGTGATTTGGTTTCCCTCCAATGTTGGAGTGGGTTTTGTACGTTGTTTCCTCCAGTGTTGGAGTGAGTTCCGTGTTCTGTTTCCTCCTTGGTTTGGAGAGGTCGTGTTATCTTGTTTCTTCTTGTGGGTGTGTTGTCGTTAGGAGAGTGGCTCTTGGTGGGGGTCTGGCACACAAAGGGGCGCCAGGGTAACTCACCTAGAGTTTAACTAAGTGATAATTTAAATGAATTAATGGGGATCTTTCAAACTAATAAGATAATAAATGCCTCTCTCGTGAAGCAAGTGAATGATAAGGCTCGAGATGAGATGGGACGCATAGTTTTGCGTGAGGGTCCGGCGCCGGTAGAGGCAAGCCAGGGTAACCCATGATGGGGGTCCGGTAGCCTAGGAAGGTTGAGCTAGGGTAACTCATGGCAATTTATGTATGACAATTTTCCTATGTCGACAGTTAATCAGTTATTGTGTGATGTACATGATCATTGTTCTCTGAAAGCATTGTAACTTCGTGTTAAGTGATGTTGTGACTGTTGTGGCTTAATGGCATTGTGGTTATGGATGTTAAGTGGTTTTGTGATTTTAGTTGTTTCAATTCAGTTTTGGGGTAAGCCTGTGTCTAGAAGTTGGTGGTCTTGTCTAGGAAATCCTTGTTACTATCTCCTAGCACGGAGGGAGTGGAGCCTTTGGGTTCCACGTGGTCGGGTGGCGTGCATCTCTTTCCGTTGGTTCTTCTTCATGTTCGTGTGCTCGTGATTTCCTGCTGGAGAGCTCGTGGGAATCAGTTGCTTCTCATGCCTTGTTCTTCTAGTTCTCATTGTATTTTATTACCCCTCATTTGTTTCAAGGTGGAATTTGTAATTGTAATTATGAGTATTGGATTTACCTCATTCGGGGAATGAGTGATGTAACCTTATTGTTTAAATGTTAAATTGGAATCATAAGGTATTATTTATCCTTGTTGTAATTTATCTTGAATGGAATGTATGTTGTTTCATTTCCTTAAGAGTTTAATATTTTGATTTATGGTAATGTTATGTGATGTTGGGTTTTTAAGTAATCTTTGTCTCGTGGCCTTAGAGGTTGTTGGCATTATGAATTCACCTTACATGTTATTTATACTTAAACAAAAAAAAAAAAATTGGTACGTTTAAGTGGTGAATTGCAACTTCCTCTAGGGTTGCGTGGCGGGGCATTACACATACTCTCTAACAGTAACATACATATATCTATCAATGTAATCCTTGAACCTCCTTTGGAGTTGCAAATTTGCAGCAGTACCATCTCTCTAATATCATCCGGTTGAATCCAATTTTATAAAAACCCTAATAATATCTAGATGGACAGGTGCGAAATGATGTTGGGAGCTCACATTCATTCAAAACAAAATGTTATTGTTTATTTGTGGGTGAATGTCAATTCATGGTGGGGATGTTGTAGAATTGAAGGGAGGCCATTGGTGGATGTTTCCACTGTACCACTTATTCTACATTTCCTATCATTGGAAATTCTTTGCAAAGGTGGTAGTGATAGGTATGGTATTGCTAGGGGACCACTAGTTGTGCAAGTGGTGTGATGCAGGAGCATCCATTGCATTTGGCTATCCTGTATCGACAAAAAAGGTTAATTTTCAATTGAGCAATTTCAAATTGTTGAAGCAAGTTAATTTTGACTTGAAATCATGTTGTAGGATGGAAAATGGTTTATTTTTGAATAATAAAATTTTCCAAATATTTTCTTTGCACTTTGACAAGTTGGCTAGTGGGGTGAAAAAGTAAGAAAAGAAAATTAAATCTTTAATTGCAAATTATTTCAAAAGATTATTTGGGAATTTGGATTTTTGAGATTGAGGAGTTACAACACCTCATCATGATCCCTAAAAATTAGGGATTGGAGAAGTGGGAGCCCAGGACTTGCCTTGATTTTTTGCATTTTCAGGAGTTAAAGGTGGAGAATAAAAATTGCAACATCCAATCTTTGAAAACACTGCTAGAAATGGGATTTTAATATTTTTAATTAATTTTTGAAGGTTTTCATGTGCAAAAACAACAAGGTTCGTGCCATATTGGAGAGGCCTAAATAAAGCATATGAAATTAATTCTATGATAGGAGGAGTTAAGCAACAAAAAATCCAGTTTTCATTGAAAAGTTTTAAAAGAGAAATTTTGGGAGGAGAAAAGGAGAGGCGTAGCATTCTTGGAGAAGCGTCCTGGATTTTTTTTTTTCAGGTTGTGATTGATTTATATCATTCCATTAAGTTTTCAGATAAATAGGTAGAATTTAAAGGAGTTACATGTGGAGTTGAGGTGTTGGAATGAGGGTATGTTTACAAAAGCTCACAAGATTGAGCATGGATTGTGTTTCGATGTTTTCCTATTAGAATATCAGATGTTGTAAGGATTTATTTTCTGCTCATCAGTCTAATGATGACTGAAAATTAAGTTGTAATTAGCTTTCTTTAACTAAGTAATTTAATGTTTTCTTGTGAAAATAAATTGTGGAGTTTAATTTGCAAGTTCTTGATTTCTAATTTAAGTTTTTGTTGTGAGATATTTTGGAGAGGTTTTAGAGTGTATGAAGTGTTTGATTTCAGATTTTAAGGGTATGAATCCCTCTTTTCATCAGTGTTATCAAAGCGGGAGTTCTTGAGTGTGCAGGTAGAAGCATTGATTGGAGGCAGTTTGCACCAGGACCTGATGGTGTAAAATGTGTGGATTTTTCTTGCAAATGAATGTTCAAGTAGCAAGAAGACATTTTCAGATGGTTTGAGGAATTGAGGTTCTCATGGTTGTGAATAGATCACTGAAGGAGGCAGTTTACAATAATATTGGTGAATATTGGAAGAGGATTTTGTAAACAGATCGTCGAAGGAGGCACTTTACATAAGTAAAACCTGAGGGTTTGAAGATTTGTGTTGTTAAGGAATTGAGAGGTCTTGAAAATGGAAAATAGAAGAGTTGAAGGCATTTTTTTAATCTTTTTAATGATATTTTGATTGCAGGTTAGAAAGACGGTGCAATAAAATCTCATGCATGTGACATCAAGGAAGAGAAAGATGATTTTCTAATATGATTGGAAGCAATTGAAAGAGAGTGGAATGAGAAAATTTTAGCAAATGTAGAGGTTGCAACCAAAGGTAAAGAGGTATTTTCAGATTTTAGTACATTTTTTATGATATTGAGAATGTAAAAGTAGAGTCAAAGATTGTAGCAATAAATCCTTTGGAAGTAGGTGTGAGTGGTGAACAGACTGAGGTGAAAATGAAGTTTTCTTATGATTGTTTGATTGAAAGTATTGAAGATGAAGATTCCTGGATAACAGAGCTTGACTATTTGTTACAAAATGTGGAGAATAAATCTTTGGATTGTGGTACTAACATTGAATTGGGTGTTGAAGATCAAATTGCAACAATAATATGTCTTTTTGAAGGCATAATAGGAGTGACAAATCACATTGCAAACCAGGTAAAAGAGGAGGAAAAAGGTAAAAAAAAAAATAGAGGTAATGAAGTACATTTTTTTTTGTTGAAGGTGGAGGTATATGTTTGATTGTTAATTCTAACGCAATATATTGGTTGGAGGTCAAATTAAAAGTTTTGAAATACATGAAGGGTAGAGGAGTAAAGATGAAAGGATATAATATTGTACTCTTGCAAAATTTGATGAATAAGAAGATCCACATAGACAAAGAAATGAGATGGATCCAGAATAGACACATAGTCTACAAATTTTTCTGAGTGCAACTAAAGAAAAATTTCTTCTCTACTGTGGGTGTTTGATGCAGGAACATCCATTGCATTTGGCTATCCTTTATCAACAAAAAAGGTTAATTTTCAATTGAGAAATTTGGATTGTTGAAGTTAATTTTGGCTTGAACTCATGTTGTAGGATGGAAAATGGTTTATTTTTGAATAATTAAATTTTCCAAATATTTTTCTCGCACATTAACAAGTTGACTAGTGGGGTGTGTGGTGCCCCCTCAGTTTTCCTTTGTTTGGACAGTTATTTGGATTGCATCTAGACTTTATGATGTTGTTTGTTAGACTTTATGTTACTATTTTTTGGACGCTATGATATTGTTGGATGCTATTAAGATATTGTGATACTATGATGATGAGGTATGGTGAATTTTTTATGACACTATGATGTTCAGTTTGATGATATTGATGATATTGTGATATCTAATGTTTCTTATTTATATCATGGTTAGCATATTAGTTAATTGCTTATTTGAATTATCATGGATACAATGTTATGTATTGTTAGATGTATGCGTTATCATGTTTTGATATCAGTTATTATGTACTGGTGATGGGGAACAGTGTCACATCACTCACTTGTGAGCGCCCTGCGACTTTGTGATTTCCCCTACACGGTGTGACTAACTATTTTCATTATGCACATGTTCGACCCTATGTTTTGTTGTAGGTTGTAGGTACAGGGTATTGACTCCACCTGATTATCAGGTTTGAGTGTGCCAGAGCCCAAAGGAGTTGTTGTTTCAGAGGTAACATTGGGTCCCCCACTTCGATCCATTGTCCTCATCGAGGACGAATCCTCGATGTTCTATCCCATTTGTAAGGTCTGTTGATATTGTTTTGTGTTTGTGTGGTTGTTTTACCTTCGTTTTGATTTCAATTGATAATTGTTTGACTAATTATGGAGTCATGTCTATGACTTGTACTTTGTTCAATTATTTCATTATATTTAGATTGTCAAAATTTACGGCTTGGTTAATGAAAATAAAAGTTTAATTAAAATTAAAAGAATAAAAATAAATAAATATGATATTTAATTCTATTAAATTAAGACTTATTGTTCAAAATAGGATGTTTAAATTATATATATTATGTTTTCTTAAACAAACTCTATATGTAATTTAAAATAATAAAATTAATAAATTAATGGTATATTGTGTGCAAAGTGAAAGAGAGGGTGAATGTTAGAAGAATGGTAAAATTAAATAAAATTTTGAAAAAGAAAGAAATTGAATTTAGTGGGGAAAGGGAATGCAGGGAAATTAAATAAAACCAAAGTGGAGTTTACTGGGGAGGGGCAATTGGCCCTTTTTCTCTTGGAGGAAAAATTGAATCTTGAATGTTTTTGCTGTGAATACCTTCTTGGAGGTTTTAGGAAGCTTGTAGAAATAGTTTTGGATAATTATGGATTTGAGGTTTTACAGTAACAGGGAATTCAAGTGCTTGGGATTGCTATGATTGTAGAGTGGAAAATTTGGAAAAAGATGGAGCTGCAATTTGGGTTCTAAGCCTGGCAACCATATTTTAGTTCGGCTGTGCAATCTTTCTAGGTTCCACCATATTTTCCTCTGTTTGTACTTTGCTCCTATTGAAAATGTTGAATTCTATGTTATTTAATTTTGAATTAAAAGAAAAATGGTAGTAAAGGCAAACATGAATTGTATTCTTTTGTAACTACGTTTTCTTTGTATTCAAAAACTCGTGTGTGGAATCATTTTTTATAAATCCTTCAAGTTTTATCTTCTAATTCCCAATTGTGTTGCATCATAATCAAATTCTTTTGACACTTAAACATGCGTATGAGGTATTAGAAGAGATAGGCGTTTGTTTAATTTTCATTCAATTTGGAACCTCTTTAAGGGAGTTATCCCTGTATCATTCATTCCTCTATTTTTATTTTTTGAAAATTACCCTTTAAGTTGCGGCCTTAGTTCCTCAATATCTAAAATCTTTATTATGAAGAAGCTTATATTTTAGAAGATGTCACTCTGTTCTTTTTCCAGCTTGCTTAAAGATTTGTCTAGTATGATGTGTATCTGTAGCTTCTATGCATGGGCAATAATTGGTATTATTGATGTTAAGTCATATTTTTACCACAATACCATGGAATCAGTAATGTGTAATAGTCTACAATCGCCTCTTCCTTTTGATATGTTGCTTTTGTAAATACATCAAAGGCATTGAAGAAACCCAAACTTGAGCTGAGCGAAACTAGATTGCAGATATACTCTATGTGCACCTTTGTGGTTTGTAATACTGGCAGCTAGATTAGTAATTTGTATTTGTTTTATGTTTTGAGAACTTTGAGATTTTATCCTTTTTCTATCGCAACTAAGAAGAATATGATTGCATTACAAACTTTCTGTGATAGCACCAAGTTATCTTCACCTCCAAAGAGATCTATAGTTTTCTCTGAGAAGTCATCAAAATTACCTCTAGTTATATGGTTATCCTTAGATTACCTTTAATATTAATGGTCATCTCAGCTACAGTGGCGCAATACGCTTGAACTTTAAGTTGACAACTACAATTAAAATTTGGTTTTTGGCCTTTTAAATCTAGTTGATGCTATATTTCTGAAAAGTGTGTGTATATATATATATATGTGTGTGTATATATGTATATATATGTGTGTATATATATATATGTATACATATATACACACACATATATATATATGTATGTATGTATATATGTGTATATATGTATATATATGTACATATATACATATATATACATATATATACATATATATGTATATAGTATATATGTATATATATACACATATATATATACATATATATACATATATACATATATATATGTGTGTATATATGTATATATATATGTATATATATACATATATATGTATATATATACATATATATGTATATACATATATATATATACATATATGTATATACATATATATGTATATATATATATACATATATATGTATATATATTACATATATATATATATATACATATATACACACATATATATATATATATATATATATATATGCTCCATTCAAATTCTTAGAGTGGCTGTAAATAGGGTATACAACATTAGATTGGTCTGTTTATTATAAATTATGGTGTTTTTTTTTAACTAGTGGATATATATAAGTTTATTGATATAAGATATTGTTATTTTAATTACTGAGAGTTATGACTGAAACTTGTGTAAAGACAAAAAATAAACCATCTATAACAAGATAGATGAGATTATAATTAATTGAGTGGAAATTTGTATTTAATAAAGATAGAAGTATGGTACGATGATCTTTGAATTTCAAAAGATGGGATTTTTGTAGGCTATTCTAGAATTGATTTTCTATTGTGTTTGAATTGATGATGTGAATTAAGTGGATGGGTGTGAGTTAGTTTTAATTGTGGAAATTGTTCATTGTTATGTTATCTTGTGAATTGAAACTTGAGTCTCCAGAGGCTTGAAAGCATTTCCTTTAGATGGAAATTTTTGGTTATCCTTGGTGACAAGAATTTTGTATTGATTATGTGTATGATGTTCGTTTACCTTGCACATTATAGTTGTCTTTGTGATTGATTTTATGGACTTGTGAGTGGGAAGGGTAATGCCTCACTATGTGATTCACTTGAGTTTTGTGCTGCGTAAGTGGTGTCGTTTTAAGTTTCAGTGGTTTTTTGGTCGGTAGTAGGGTAGTGGCTTCCAATGGGGGTTGGCGTACAAAGGGGTGCCTGGATAACCCATGTGGAAGTTTTGTAAACAAGTGAAAACATAAAATAAACTATTGGGATTGGGTAGCTAAAACATTAACAAGATAAGTTATACCTCACTCAGGATCAAGCACTCGTTTAGGCTTGAGGTGAGACGGGAAGGCCTAGAATGGAAAATCAACTATCTCATCTCCACAATAAGTAAGTTGATTCCACATAAGTTGGCATGAGGGGCCAAATATCGGTAGAGGTTACCAGGGTAAACCAGGATGGGATCGGGGCCTAGGAAGATCTACCTAGATAACCTATGACCAACTATGTGATGACACTTCCCCTGTGGCAACCATGTGTTCCCTTGCTTGTTGTTTTACCTTGGATATTTTTTTATGCATCTAGAAGTATAGCCACTGTTGTTTGTTGTTGTTCTTCTTCTTGTTCTTGTGTGTCATGTCAGCCTTGTGATGCCTTAGTCCTTTTTCTATTAGTGATGGTGGGGTCCTTTGTTACCTCCTAGTATGGGGGGTGAACCTTTGGGTTCACATGGTTGGGTGGAATGTGTTACGTTCTCCATTGGGTTCCCTTCTTTGTATGTGATGTGGCGACTTCACTCGATCCGAAGACTTTCACATTGCATTTTCTCTTGAGATTTGTGATCATTGTACTTGTATTTGTATTGTATTTCCATTATGTATCATGTATCATGTATTATGTTGTTGAGTACTCCTCACTTGTAACGAGGAAGTATTATTGTACAAAATGTAATTGTTAAGCTGAAACTGATGTTTCTCATGTATGTGAAGAATTATGTATTCAATGACATTGTACATGTTAATTGAAATGAATGTAATCAGTTATTATTTTATGTTTATAGTTTGGTTGTATCTCATGGTTCATTTGATTATATGTGATGAGTAAATTTGATGCTTAATGATGTTTAGAAATTGGTTATTAAGTTAAGTTGTATGGTTATGTAAATTGGATAATGGGAATTAAGTAATGCAGTCATGCACCCTAGAGGACGTATGATAGTAATTAAGTTTTTGTTCAATTTTTATTGTGCAGTATTTCATTTAAAAAAAAATTGTTTTGTTTTTAGTGGTTTAGGTGTTGTCCTCTAGGGTTCACGGCGAGGGCATTACATGGTGAAAAAGTAAGAAAAGCAACTTAAATATTTAATTACAAATTATTTCAAAAGATTATTTGGGAATTTGGATTTTTGAAATTGAGGAGTTACAACACTTCATCATGATCCCTAAAAAGTCGGGACTAAAGAAGTGGGAGCCCAGGACTTGCCTTGATTTTCTACTTTTTCAGGAGTTCAAGGTGGAGAATAAAAATTGCAACATCCAATCTTTGACAAGGCTGCTAGAAATGGGGTTTTAATGATTTTTAATTAATATTTGAAGGTTTTCATGTGCAGCAACAACAAGGGTCGTGCCATATTGGAGAGGCCCAAATAAAGCATATACAATTAATTCTATGACAAGAGGAATTAAGCAACAAAAAACCCAGTTTTCATTGAAAAGTTTTAAAAGAGAAATTTTGGGAGGAGAAAAGGAGAGGTGTAGCATTCTTGGAGAAGCCTCATGGATTTTCCTTTTCAGGTTGTGACTGATTTATATCAGTCCATTAAGTTTTTAGATGAATAGGTAGAACTTATAAGAGTTACATGTGGAGTTGAGGTGTTGGAATGAGGATATGTTTGCAAAAGCTCATGTAATGCCCTAAATTTTCACGACAAAGTAAAAGCAACAACTATCAATTTTTTTTTTTTTGTTTTACTAAGGTCACAAAATAATAAAAATTGTTAACCGTTTGCATGCATATTACCGTTTTATACGTCTCACATGGCATCATATGGCTGTCGTCCTTGATGACATGTTTCACAATGAAGTGCGAGGAATCTTAATCCATCACTAGAATAACTTTCGTTTTGTTGATAATATTATTGCTATTAGCCCTAATAGTATCATTGTTATAATGCATAGTATTAAGATATAATAAATTAAATATTAATATTAACCTTAATAGAAAAAGGTGGTCCACATGTGCTTCTCATAGTTTCATCTATTTAACCCAAATAAGTTTTATTAATGAACAATTTTTTTACCAATAAAATACCATTAAAGTATCCCCAAATATTCTTTTAAAAGTTTAACATTTATCAATTAAATACATAAGATATTATAAAAATTAAATTAAATAAGAATAAATAAATAAAACAACATTACAATTAAAATGCGCCTATATGAATACTCATCATGATACATATAAGACAAAGAAAGCTACGTATATATATCTTTTTCCCATTTTAGTTTTTATTGTTGTTGTTGTTATTCTCTTTGGAAATACTCATTCGTTTACTGGTTTAAGGCCTTTATCTAACAACATAATAAGGTCAGAACAAAGTAAGAATCTTGTTCGGAAACAAGGTTCAAACTTCATGTAAGAGGAAAAATAAAATCAACCAGTCACAACCTTCCCTTCTATTTTAATTCCATATTTTGTATGGTGTGTTAGTGTTTGGAAATAAAAATTACAGATATGATAGCTCTACAAAAACTTGCAACCTTTGCATTTAAATTTAGACATCATTTCTGTTATTTTTTGATACGAAGAATTTCCAAATGATAGTCTTAACCACAGAAAGACAAATAATGGGTTTTGCCTCAACGAATCAGAATTTCTTACATTTATATATAAACCTTTCTCTCTGTCTCTTTCTTAAATGCAGTAAAATATAATGATCTCCTCATTTTATACTTTCAGTATGAGCAAAATGAAATAAATCCCGCAATAAAGTACTTACTATATATCAGAGATAAAGTAACCAGATTTATGCCTTCACCATGTACATACTAGCAACAAGCTATGCCATTTTATTTTCAGTAGACTAATATATATTGAACTTAAACAGAATAATATATCCCATTTCTAAGTGTCCGTTACATATTTTCTTTCATCTTCAACTAAGAAGAAATCTTTTTTTTTCTTTCACATACGTAGCAATACACCCTTTTCATTTTATCAACAGACTTATAAAATAGCACTGCATTAAAATAAGAACTGTTCCTCATAGGAATTAAATGCATAGGGTATTCCTTTCCCAACATTATTACAAAAGATAGATACAAGATAAGAAGATGATTCTTTTCAAACCAAGCTTTGTCCTATAACAGAAAGGGAGAAGAAACAATATAACACATGTTTCACAGTGTATATATATTTTTCTTTACATATCACAAGCTTTCATCCTTTATACATATATTCCAAATAACTCCAAACTCCACAAGATAGAGTGACTCCTTCAAATAGAAAGGTTCTCCAAAGTTACCAACCTGCACTAATTAGACAAGCTCTTCAATGGCCAAAGGGTATGCTCACCTCCCAACCTTGGGTTGGAAAACCAACCACCCCCAAGCTAGGAGGTAACCAAGCTACCGGGTACACACAACAATAGAACAAAATTTCATTTCAAACCACAATGCTCAAAACAGAATACTCCCAACCAAGATTCACACATTTACTTAGGGATTCTTTATAAATCCAAAAATGGGGATAGAGGTGGACATCACTTCCATATGGGGAGACCTATTAGCAAGTAGAAATAACCAACAACACAATCCTTCTTTTTCTCCAATCCACCCATTCAATAAAGCTCTTCATATCATACATCCTCCATACAACAATCTTCCCAAAACACCATACTATCATGAAACAATTTTGGGTACTCATACCCTTTTTGTGCCTCTCCTTCTCAAAGGAGGAACAATCTCCCCATAGAGGTTCCTACACATTCCTATCCCCCACAAGGATTCTCTTCCCACATTGGGTGAGTTTATCCTATACAACCCCAACCAACACAAGGAAATGCAAAGACATGCAAATGGACAACAACCCATATAACTCATATTCTCAAACTTGCATACAAAGAGGTAAAAGAAGAGAAAATAAAACATACATAAAGATAGAGTAAGACCTACCTCAAATCCAAGCCAATAATGAGAGAGGGTTGAAGATGAGCTCCAAATCCCTACTCCTTCAAACCAAGCAAAATTTTCCTTCCTCCAAGCAATCCAAACACCAAGCCCCCAAAAGAAGAACCCTTTACTTTCCTTTCCCAAGGATTCAAATAGGAGTCAAGGGTTAGAAACCCTTGGAGGAGAGTGTGACACATGTCAACCTCCTATTCACTCCCATGGACACACCTCCCCACAAGTTCTCACACATGTGTGAGAACTCTTGGGGAAGTGAAGGGCCAAAGAGTGTTTTACACTCAACAAGGTTTTCAAATCTCATAAATGAGATTTTGGAGCCAACACTCCAACCCATCCCCCAAAATCCGTCACCCTTCTTGATGGCTAATTAAGAAGGGTCACAACTTGCAATTTTGACAAGTTATGGGTTTGATTTGACCCCTAACCCATAGGTGACTATCCTAGGGGTTAATTAAGGGCCAATTAACCCAATTTAAGGACTAATTAAACCTTTGAAAATCCTCAAAAGAGAAATTGAAATTTTAACATCATAAAATAAATCCAACATGCCCCAAAACCCTCAATAAAAGTTTGATTGACTTTAAAAACATAATCTCAAGATTCAACATTAAATCTTTTTAATCACAAATTAAAATACAACACAAGAGGCTATGGTCCATTCTTCATGGACCATAGTGGCTTCACTAGGCTAACACAATTGGGTACCCTTGGTTACCTCCAATCCCATTGGCCATGGGCATGTACCTGCACACTCAATGTCCACATGTCAAAATATCCAATGCATGATAATCAATAATTAAATCATAAATTCATATGCATATATTTAGCACAATCTAACTCTGAATCAATAAATTCCATATATATAATCATTCTTCCTCTAGCAATAACATATTTTATCAATTCATGTATAGTCATGGCATAATAAAGAAATCACATCATCACTAAATTAAATTTAGCATCCTATCAATTCCATCTCATTTTAAAACAATTGTCCATTTCAATCATGATAACCAAATCATATGAGCATATCAATAAAGGAAGCATAATGTGCATATAATCATCATAGCATCATAAGCATAAAACAAGCATAACATCAAGAGTCTATGATCATCCAAAATAGTCCAAAACACATAGAGTATCAACATGATCGAATCAAAAGATGGCCAAATGGTGTATCAAATGGTAGGCCTCATACCACAAGATTGAGCATGGATTGTGTTTGGATGTTTTCCTATTAGAATATCAGATGTTTTAAGGATTTATTTGCTGCTCATCAGTCCAATGATGACTAGAAATTAAGTTGTAATCAACTTTCTTTAATTGAGTAATTTAATGTTTTCTTGTGCAAACAAATTATGGAGTTTAATTTGCAAGTTCTTGATTTCTAATTGAAGTTTTTGTTGTGAGATATTTTAGAGAGGTTTTAGAGTGTATGTGTAACACCTGCCCCAAAACCCTAGAGAATGTAACACATTTAAATGAAAGCGAACAATTTTTTTTCTTAAAGTGATATTAAACATATGAGTTACACTACACTAGCACCCACACTCTCTAAGGATCGTGGCAATGCTTAAACAAAGTACAAGTCTAACTAATACAATTAAACATCACATGCATTTAATGCTCATAAATAAAGTACATACATCCATCATCATTAGATTACAACACATAAGATACCAAAGATGTGATACTGTTTCATACATCTTACATTCATTTCATTTTACAATGCAATGCTCATTCACAAATGAGATAGTTTAAACACAATATTTACAATTACAAATTACAAAGGCGCTCCTCGATTACACTTTGAGGAGTGATACAATTTACAAGGTTACAACTGTTACAAAAGAGTACATGAAAGAATAAACAATTCCACTGGTACACACAAGCTCTCCATCAAGAAATACTCGCCAACATAAATGAGAGAAATAGGAACCTGTCCCACGAACAAAGTTATCCAAGAATAGCAACACCGGTGAGAGAACCCAACGGAAGAAATAGCACGGTTTCCTCCCAACCGCATGGTACCTTGAAGGTCCACTCCCTCTGTGCTAGGAGATAGTAAAAGAGTTTCCAAGACCAAACCTACAACCCCTAAACATAGGAAAATACATTTCTAAGCAACACAAGTACAAAACTTACAAGACAGTTACATTGCTTCCAGATAACAAAGATCAAGTACATCATCTGTACACCACACACTAACTGTCTAACTGACTGTTGTCGTAGGAAGAGTGTCACACATAATTTGCTATGAGTTACCCTAGCTCAACCTTCCTTGGCTACCGGACCCCCATCCTAGGTTACCCTGGCTTGCCTCTACCAGCCACCGGACCCTCATACAAACTATGCGTCTCGTCTCATTTCAAGCCTTAACAAGCGCATGAACCATGAGAGAGGCATTCATTATCTAAATATTAGTGTGAAAGTTCTCCATTAATTCTTTTAAATTATCACTTGATTAAACCCTAGGTGAGTTACCTTGACACCCCTTTGTGCGTCGAACCCCACAAAGAGCCACCCTCCTACATACAACACAAAGTTCAAATCCACAATACTATGGGTAAACAAGGTGCACAATGCTGATAACATTTCTCAACCTTAAAACATAAGGTCACACAACTCGTTTGCAGTAACAGGGTATCCACACCATATCACATATCATGTTCATGGTAACCGGGTGTTCAAACTGACTATATCTATGTGCACTATCCAAGTAAACTCAAAAGCCAAACCAACACAAGATACAACCCCCGCCACAAAGGAGACACCTCTGAAAGTCTTACATAAACAATAACTCAATTCGTCCCAACAACGAGAATGAGAGAAACATAACTTTAAAACAATTTCAAGCACAAGATAAAATCTAATATTAGGATATTCTAAATCCAAATAAGACAATTACATATTGCATGCAAACAATCAAAATAATACATAATTCCATTGACATTTTCAATAAGAAACTAAAGCTAATTGTTTTCCTTCAATTTTTCTCAATTTCATCTAATGATAAAATTAACTTAATTTCATTTCATTTACAAGCAATAAGAAAATTAACACTAATAATTTAACTCCAATTTCACAATAACACACACAACAATAAAAACAATTTCTTTATAAAATTTATTCAATTTTAACTATTCATACTTTGCATACACCAAATAATACATAATATTCATTTATCTTTTAAAATCATTTCATCTTAAAATAACTACTTGTGCATACCTCATTAAAATCAATTTTTCTAATAAAATTATTTTTTTATCAAACATCTACTTTAAATTCAACTTTCTCTTTTAAATTATAGCATTCTATAAATAGTCTATTTCGTGCACTTACATACATCTATTATCAAAATATATTTAAATAAATAAATAAATTTAAAACATCCATTATATCAAAATAGCCAATTAAAAAAATATATTTAAATATATATAATTAAATATGTATAATACATATAATTATACATATATATAAATATATATTATTTAATTAATTAAAAATAATTTACCATATTCAAACAATACTAATAATAAAACTAGTATATTGCGACTTCAATAACTTTTGTTTTAGATCTAGGTTTTTCTAAAAAAATTTACTGAAGGTGCGCCACCAAGTTTTTTAAAACATATAAAAAAATCAGCCATACTTATTTCGTACATTTTGAGTTATGATTAATTTAGTGACCCTCTATCTCTACTGTTTTTTTAATATAAATTTTTCTACAGGTAAAATCTACTATTTTATCAAGGATTTCATTTTCAATCCTACAGAGGTTTTCTAAATTATCTATTGTTTTCTTTTTTAAAAATTTTCCTATCGTTTTAAATTCATTTCCCTACAGAGGATCTAAGACTTTAACAATCCTTCTACAGAGGTTTCCAAATTTTCACAACAGGTTTAACAAACATCCCTTCAAAACTTTAAATCAAAACCTCCATGAAACACACAGATCTTCTAAACTTTCAATTTCACGATATCTAAATAAAGCTTCTACAAAATTGTACAGACAATCTTTTAAAACACAAATTAAATAAACAAAATAAAATAAGAAACCTGGATCCTCAAGCTTGAATTGATGAAGAATGAAGCTGAACCTTCATATTTCAATTCCCAAGTTTTTCTCAAAGATTTCTTTTTCCAGAAGATGTACAAAAATAAATCCAGCCAAGAATTTCCCTGTAAACTTTTTCAATTTTCTTTTTTAACAAAAGAACTTCACACAAGAACCTTGTAACCATTCCCGTGAAAAAACAAATCTTTCCTCTTTCCAATTAATCCCAATATTCTTTCTGTAAAATAATCCCAAATCAAATCCCTTCATAAATTAACTAACACTTGTCACATAAGATATCTTTTCAATCCAAGATATTTTCATTATGCATTTACAACTTATCTTGCATGTAATCAAAATTGAACCATTAGTTCTAACTTCAACATTCATTTCAAGATCATTTTTTTTAAAACTCTAAGTCAAAATTCAAAACATGAAGAAAACAATTCTTTTAAAATATATATATTTTCTTTAATTTAAATTTGCACAATTAAAATTAACAAATGCATTTAATTAAATATCCCCTTTTTAGTATTTAAATCACAATTTAATTTCAAAATAAATTTAAATAATTTAAACTATGCACTTTATCAAAACAACTTTAATTAATTAATTTATTTAATCAACAAACTTAATTTAATTAATTAATTTATCCACTTAATAAGATAAATTTAATCAAAAGAATTAAATTACCTTACCAGACGAATTAAATTAAATTAATTAAATTAAATAACAACTTTTAACAACTTTAATCTAAAATACATAAATTAACATTTAAAATATTTAAACATTAATTTTCACAAACAATCTCGCAAGATAATAAATTATCAAACAACCAAAGATGACATGACACTACGACAAACCAACCACGAACTGATGACACACTGTGACTGGGTTTGTGGTTTGACAAGGCCACTCCGTTACTATCTCCCTATCAACATAACCATTGGGAAAATGGACACACTCAGACCTGTGAAGCCAAGGTGGAGATGATGTCTTGTATTTGCAATCCTGCAAACAAGACGAATGTCAAACATGCATATAAACATAGCAGACACACCGTGAAGAGAAATCGCGAAATCACAGGGCGCTCGCATGCGAGTGATGTAATCTCGTCCTCTTCACCAATACAGTCACACAAAACTAACAAGAATAAAGCATCCATAAATCATCATATAAATGTACATCAATATTTCCAAATAGCAACTATGTTAATCCATAAGCATAACATAAATCATAAGCAACACATAAAGTATCATCACATCAAAGTATAACATCAACATCGCTCTAATGTCAGTGATCATAAAATAATAACAAGGTATCAAGATCTATCATAATAAGATACTGTCAAACATCATAAGCAAATCTAAACACATAGTAGCAACAACTGGAGGGGCATTACCATGAAGTGTTTGATTTCAAATTTTAAGGGTATGAATCCCTCTTTTCATCATGTTGTTCAACTAGTTGTTTATGCTTTAAGTGGGGATGTGGATTGTAGTACATCTTATGGAATGAATGTCCTAATGTAGGATCAATAGATTTTAGTGTAGTCCAAGCTTAAATTCTTCAAGGTTTAATGTATCTTGTAATGCATTCCTTAGTTATTATAAGCTTTGAGAAATATCCACATAGATTTTAAAATATCTAGATTATAAAATTGTATAAATTTTAATTAGTAAAATTAGATGTCAATCTGTTATTAGATTGTGTCTAATGAAAAATCAAACATTAATACATGTCTTTGTTGTGATTAGAATCTCTTGAGATTTTGATATGTTGTTAAGGGATCTAAGATGAACACATGTTTCCAATCTCAAGGTGAGATATGTAGTTTTAGTTAAATATAGTGGAATCTCAATGACTATTAGATGTGAAAGAAACCTGCAAAAGATAAGTAAAGGATTTTTTTTTATTGATGCAAGATTTTCCTTGCATCTTACAATGCTCTTGCATCATTTACATTGTTTGTCATACCTCTAAAGTAACTAGATAGTTACATCAAGGATTTTCATAATCTACATGCATTGCGATCTAAATTGTAGATATCATTTTTTGGCATGAAAGATCATTATTTCATACATGTTAATAATAAATCTAAAACTAATATATCATGTAATAGACCACTTAATTTTTTAAAAATAATTAAAAATAAATAAAAATTAAATGCATTTTAAGATTTTTTTTAATCAAATAACAAATATAAAGTGCTATTTAGTTTTACATATTGCATCACTTAATCTCTTATTTTATTTTAAATACTTAGCACTAATTTTTTTCATCAAGCAAAATTGAAATTGGAATGCATGATGTTCAAGGTTCAAAGTAGCAATCACAAATAAATGTCTTTTATTATTGATAAATTCCAACATATGTGGAAAATTTCAACAATACCTTTAAAATGTCTTCAACATGTTCTCAAAATTAAAATGTTATGTGTCAATAATGAAATAAATTCCATATGTGCACAAATCCAAACTTAGTTCTTGATTATAAAATTTTGAAAATATTAAAAAATTGTTTGATAATTATTTTCAATCATCCAACAAATTATCATTAATTTTTTTTTTTTTATGAGAATATGATATTTATACTAGCTACGAGATGTTATATATGACATCAAATATTATTTTAATTAAACTATATTAGTAAACCTTATAAAATTATTACAATGGAATTCTATAATTTTAACATTTCTTTTTTGTGTAAGAAATATATGACAATATAGTGAAGTTTGGATTAGAAAGTGTGCAATAGGAAATATGAAGAGTTTATTGGAATATTGGTAGATCTCTCATTTTAACTTCTTTTAAATGCTTATTTTTTATGATATATTTATCTTGACCCATGGTAATTTGGACATGGTTGTTTGAATTGGATGGATTATGTTATTTGACACTATGGATTGAGCTCATTTTCTTGTGTACTTGTTTGTTAAACATGTGATTTATTTAACATGATTAATTATTTAAATGTTTACTTTTTATGGTTATCTAACAACGTTACTAAGATATTTTGTGACATGATATGACGATTGATAGGAACAAGCACTAGGAAATATGAACTAGATTTTAGTATTGAAGTAATTCAAACAATGATCCAATTGTTTGGAATTGTTTGAATGAAATAATAAGAGTAGGATAAATATTGATTTTCCAACTAGCTGGGAACATTCTATTTCCATTTGCAATTTTTTTTGTCATTTTGATGGCAATTTTCTTTATTCACTTGCATTGCTTTATGTTTTAAATTTTTATGCAATTATTTCAAAATCAAATAATACTTAATTTATTTAAGGAAAACATCTAGATTTGGCTAAGTTTATTTTATTCCATTATTTAGTACTTATTATTAATTGTTTAATCCAGTCACATAGCTAGAATTTGCAACATATAGCATCCATACACATCTACATCTACACACAAATACATAATATCTAACATATTAACACACATATAACTATCAACGTAATCCTTGAACCTCATTTAGATGCAAACACTAGTATAATAAAAAAACAAGAGCTCTAAAGGAGATAGAGTCCCTGCGGGAGAAAAAAGTTTTATTTTTGATGTTTGAAACAAAGTGTCAAAAATAAAGTCAGGAAGTATAAATCATGGTATAAAATGTATAATCTTTAGTGAAGTGGTATAATATGTATATATTTGTATGTATGTATGTATCTGCATATATATATATATGTGTGTGTGTGTGTGTGTGTGTGTGTAAACACATGCATATATGTATATAGTGTGGATGTGCAATGGCATACACACGTATATAAACTTATATATACATACATATACACATATATATATACATATATTTATACATACATATATATATATATACACACACATCCACTGGTACATAGATATATACATAGATACATGTTTGCATTATTAAAAAGAAAAGACATTGGTGGATTTCAAACAAATAGGTTACAATAGACAAATCACATGAGAGATACTTAGGGATATTAGTGGCAATACAAATATTGTCAACGTTTGAATCAAAATTTGAATGTGAAAGCAATGAGCAGAAAAAGACACATAACCTAATGTACCATGGTGGTAGGAATAAGATGCTCATCATCACTTTGTCCATAGCATAAGGTAATGATGAGATATCATTTTTGTTGGTGTAGATTTAGCCTATGCATCTTTCATTCTATAGAGCTTGATTGATGATTTCCAATTTGTCTTTGCAATTTGAATGTTAAGTGAAAGAATCCTAGGATTAGGTGTATGATTCATGTTCTAAGTTTTATGTCTTGATTACTCATATTTAAGGATGTAGATGAGAAACAATTTATGATCTTCAAACATTGTGAGATATGGACATTTTCTATTCTTTGAAATACTTAGAGTAGTTATATAACATCTTTCTAATTAAAATTGCCATGGAGTGCATAGATTTGAGAAACTATTCATTTTGATTTCTATGACACAATCTATTATATGTAAAGGCATGTAAGAGGAGTTACTTTCTAATGTAAGATGTTGATCATGAGCATTTCTATGTGTGCGTGTGCGTGTGTGTGTGTGTATGTATATACGCACATATACAAACATACATATACATCTATAGTGTATTCATAGACAATAGATATATAAATCTATATGCACTATATATATATATTATCCATAATAAAAATGCATATAGATGTATATGTAGATAATATATAGATATATACATAATTAAAATTTTATTTTTGTAATTCAATTTTTTTTAAAATTAATAATTTTACTTGAGCATCAAAAGTTATGTGCTTAGAGACAAGCTTTCAAATATTAATGTTCATCAAAATTTATTATAAGAAATCGTTGTCTTAATATTAGGAGGATTCAATTTAAAGCACATTGAAAAGTATTGTCAAAAAAATTAGCCAAACATTTGCATTAATTTTAGCTTATGTTTCTTGAATCTTGTCATTTCAATAAACAAAGCTTGACAACCATCAAGGGAGTCAAGCATATTTCTTTTTGTTTGTATTAGATGCAAAATGATGTTTCCCAAAACTTTGGCTTTGATATATGTATTATAAAGCCAACAAATGTAGATTAGTTATGTTCAGTTCTCCAGCATGTCATTAATCTTTATCATTTAATTATAGTGGTAGATTAGTGTTAGAAAAAATTAGAGGAATGTTATTTTGATGTAGTTAGTACATATACTTGTTCATATATTGTGAATGTTTATTTATGGTTTAATTACATGTTTGAATAGATTGAAAAACTTGGTTGTTAATTTTTTTTTAGTGTCATTGACCACATATCGTAGTGCCCCTCCAGTCGTTACTATTATGTGTTTAGATTTGTATATGTGTTAGACAGTACCTTTACTAGGATAGACCTTGATATTTGTTATTGTCTTATGATCATTGGCTTTAGAGCGATGTGGATGTTATACTGTGATGAGATGATGCACTATATGGATGTTATGTTTTATGTTATGCTTTTGATTAACATAGTTGTTAATATTGATATATGCTTATCTGTTGATTAATGATGCTTTAATTTCGTAAGTCTTGATGTGACTGTATTGGTGAAGGGGACAAGATTACATCACTCGCATGCGAATGCTCTGTGATTCTTTGATTTCTCTTCATGGTGTGATTGTTATGTTTATCCATGTATGACATTCGTTTTGATTACAAGACTGCAGGTACAAGACATCGTCTCCACCTGGTTTCACATGTTTGAGTGTGTCCATATCCTAATGGTATTGTTGATTGGGAGATAGTAACGGGGTTTCCCTTGTCAAACCACAATCCTGTCATAGTGTGTCGTCAGTTTGTGTCTTGTTTGTTGCTTAGTCATGTCATTCTTGATGTTTTGATAAGTTATTATCAGTGGAAATTATATGTGAAAATTACTGATTGTATGTTTTAAATGTTATTTATTTATTTTAGAGTAAAGTTGTTAAAAACTTTTAATTTAATTTAATTAACTAAATTTAATTTATTTGGTAAAGTAATTTAATCTTTGTAATTAAATTTATTTATTAAGTAAATAATTTAAAATTAAATAAATTTTAGTTGTTGAGTAAATAAATTAATCAATTAAATTTATTAAGTGAATAGTTTAATTGTATTTGTAAAGTGCATAAAGTAAATGATTTAAATTTATTTTGAAATTTAAATTTTGTTTTAAAGTATTAAAAAAGTAAAATATTTTGTAAATGCATGAAAAATATCTATGGTGGTTGAAAGGGAGATATTTGTGAAATGTTGACTAAGTGTTGAAGATAGGAATGGAGATATTTATTTATTTTTTGGAAAAAGAAAATATTTTGGGATATTTTGAGAAATTTGACTAAATTTGAAGGAAAATAAATAGGAGATATTTTTATTTTTTGAGAAGAAGAAAATATCTTGGAATTTTTGGTTGCTAAGCTGGAGGAAGGTTTTCTTGTATTCTTCATACATTCTTGGATTTGGAAGTGAAGATTTTGGAAGGAAATCTGAAGTTTTGGATTTGGCAAGGAAGCACAACATCAAATTGATTTTCTTCAGACTTCATAACACAGGTTCTTTAATTGCTTTATTTGTTTTTTTGAAGCTTTGATTTTTGTTGGAAGGAGGTTTTAATGTTTGCTGTAAATTTCTTAGAAAATCTCTGTGGAAAAATTGTGAAGTTCTTAGATTTTCTGTAGTGAAAACAAATTTTAACAGTAGGAAAATTGGAAGAGGAAACAAAAGGAAAACATATAAATTTCTGTGTTTGGATTTAAGTTTAATTTTCCAATTCAATTTAGAAATTGAAATTGAGAATTTGTGCTTGAAAAAGATTTTACTGTGTAATTATTTCTGTAGAAAATTTGCCCAATTTGGCTATGAAATGGAAATTTAGATACATACACACACACACACACACACACATATATATATATATATATTATGTATTTAATTTTGGTGGCATGCTGAAAATTTTTCTTGGAAAAAATCTTATATTAAAAAATAAATATAATTCTGTCAAATTTTTTTTTTCATGTTCTCGGAAATTTGCACAAGGGATTTTTTTTATAAAAAAAATTTAAATGAAAAATTTTTAGGGCTAGGGGAGCCACCCCCGCAGCCGCCCCATTATGGGATGCACTTGGTTGTGGAAGCTGTTGCCCAAGCAAGCGACCCTATAAGGGGAAGGCCTGCATGTGACCCACTTGGCAGGGCGACAGGTCCCACATATAGGCCAGACCAGTGGTTTAAAAGTTTTTATTTTATTTAATATAAATTTTTGATATATATATATATATTATATAAATATATGTATGTATATATATATACATAATATATAATATATATATATATATAGATATATTTATATATATGATTTTTTATAATATATATAATATTATATATATATGTATATTTTATTTGCATAGTTAATTAGCAAATGTTTGGGTTATATTTAAATGAATTAGAATTTAAATTGTTTTTATAAAGATATATTTAAATATGTATATATATATAGTTGTATATATGTTGAGTATATAATTATATATATATATTTAATATATATATTTATGGTTAAATATAATGATTTTGAGATTATTTTATTAGATGCAAATATTGATTTTATTTTAAAAAAATGATTTTGATCATTTTGTGTAATTAAGGAAAATGGATAATGTGCATATGGTTAAATAAATGAATGTTTAAATATGAGAAATGGATATTAAAGGTAAATAGAAACACATTTTTATTTAAATGAATATTTAACTAGCAATCACACCTTTGTG
The DNA here is from genome assembly GCA_007258455.2 of Sequoia sempervirens. Classification (NCBI taxonomy): domain Eukaryota; kingdom Viridiplantae; phylum Streptophyta; class Pinopsida; order Cupressales; family Cupressaceae; genus Sequoia; species Sequoia sempervirens. Next base: position 8,915 of record VDFB02066832.1, on the reverse strand, counting down.
TGCAATTTGGTACGCCGAAGAGGTATCGAAGGTTAATTAAGGAGAAAATGATATCAAATGGTTGGTCATTTAAAAAATGATTTTGTTGATATATTATTTTGAATATTTTTATTACTATTTTTATCAATATTATATTATTAATATTATACTTAGTAAATTATTATTAATACTATACTTAGTAAATTATATTTATCCTTAATATTATATTATTAATTTTATTATTAAATTATTATATTATTGTTTTATTATTATTTTTAAATTGTAATATGCTAATATTTAATATATCATATGTGATTATAATATATTTATATTAATATTTATTATATATTTTCACACCACCTAGAACCATCAAAATTTAAAAACTACTTTAACAAGTTCAAAAACACAAGACTCCATTTCCATATTTCATAATGAAAGTACATCCAAGGCTGATGTGCTTCAATAGTCTATTGATCCATCCATTTTTTAAAATTATGTATTATTATCATTTTAATGAACTTATTGATTAAAAAATACTCAAGACTCAAGATTTTAGACGACCAATTAAACATCTTTGTTTATTGAGTACTACATTAAGACATTTAACAGCAATGATAACTTGTAGGGATTCTATTTTTCAGGCTATAAATACAAGCCTTATTGTTGGCTGTCAAAATGGGTAGCTGTTTTAAATTTATGTTTGAAGGAGAAGAAACAATCTAAATAGTAAAATATAGTCAGGCTCTTGTCACTCTGCCTTATCTTGACAGGACAGATATTATCTTTCAGACTTCCTATTAAACATTGAATAATAAAATTGGATTCTGCTGTAATCAAGGAGTTCTAAAGCAAGTAATAAGTGATTTTTAAAGCGAGTTGGCTTGGCATGGCTGGAATCTTTCATCATAGTCAGATTTCCATAACGACTCCTACATATAATGAATCTCCATGTGTCCTTTGTCCAAAAGCATCAAGAAGCTTGAAGATAAAGATTTATTAAAAACAATGGTATGTAGCTTAGCAGAATATTGTGGGCTATTGTAGTGAAAATCAGGGTAGTATGGTCTTAGAAGGAGTAAACATAAGTCGGTGGAGCCTTTATATATTGAACACTAATGTCAAACAGTATTAAGAAGATATTTGAAATACTTGTTGAACATTTCTCATAGTTTTTTGAACTAAGCTGTGAGTACAAGAAGTCAGAGATCATGGGTTCTTTGGTGCCAGGGTGGGATTCTCCTAGGTCTGGTAAAGTATATATTCAACACTTATTTGTTTGGCACCTGAATTTTTAAATTTTTTTTCTTCAACATAAGGATTCAACACAACTTCCTACATCAGAGAAAATAATAGGTGCTCTTTCCAATTCCTAAATGATGTTAAACAAATTAAGACTTAAAAAGGAAGTGGAGAGATTAATGTCACACACCTGACTTTAGACCCCTCACAAGGATTTATCCAATTTTAATGATACAGTAAAGGCAATTTCTGGCACCAAAGACCAAGTGCAATATAGAACTACTTGATTTGTTGAAACCCGAACAGAACATGATAGATTAAGAGTGAATTTTGGACTCAACTCACATCACTTGACACAAACTCTGATAGCATCCATGTCTACATGCGTATTTAGTAGAAAACTGCTATTGCTTCAAAGTATTATGCTTCACTAAAATGACCATCACTTCAATCTAAATATCGAGTTCTTTATTTGTCTTATTCTGGCTCTTATCCTTGCATCTGCTTTATTTTTCCACTTTTCAAATAATGGATTGCTAGTCAAACCACACGGTAGTAAAGGCATTCTCAGAAACATCATCCAGCTCAATACAAGTGGAAATTTTCATCTATATCTACCTGAGTATTCAATAGAAAATTGCTATTGATTCAAAGTATTATGCTTCATTACAATGACTTTCACTTTTATCTAAATATTGAGTTCTCTATTCATCCTATTCTGGCTTTTATCCTTGCATTTGCTTTTGTTTGGCAGGAATTTTCTCACACTAAATCATTGCACCCTCGTAGGGCTCCCTCACATGAAACCAAATTCTTGAAAAAAATTACAGTTGGGCAATGCATCCAATTTTCTACCTTCAGCTTTTGAACCCATACATACCACATATGCTTGAGCCTTACATTTTCATAGTTTCATTGGTAAGGCATTTCATCAAACATTTTTGCAACAATTTGTTCTAGAAGAGTTTCCACTTGTTTTGAAAGAGTTGTGTGAATAATTTTCAGAGTAATAGTTTCCTAGTGTCATACATGATCAATAACATTATTATTATAAAATATTAAGGCTGAATATAGTGGCAAATAATTTCTTTTCCAGATATTGATATTGCTGATACAAATTGCATTATACAGGAAATTGTGGACAGTAAATAAGATTTCAGTTTTAGCACTCAAAAATTACTAAATAATATTTGTTGTTGTGCATATGGGCTGCAAATTAATAATCAGTTTCTGCACCTTTAATAAATTAACGGTTTTACTTTTTAATGCTTCTAGGTGGAACAAATCTTTAGAGAGAAAAATATACTGCATGCATACCTTCTTATTGGAGGATACTGTGAAACTGTGTCTGAAAGAATATTGTCTATTAAGATGCAAAAGTAAGTCATAATTACAAGTTTTTGATTAATGCATATGTACAATAGGATCTCTCTTCAAGTATTTTGCTGGAGGCATGTGAAAGGGCTGTGAAGGGGCATGGAGGACAGAGTTTAATTCAAAAACGATTAAAGTTTTGTTTAATGCTGGCCAGACGAGGTAGGAGACAGGGATTGAAGAATGTGAAGAGTTTATAAAAAACACGAAGAGATAGAGCCATGACATAGACAGAGGGAAAAAAACTGAAAAGAAAAGAATTAGAGAAGAGGCCGCAATAGGTGACAGGGAGAAAAAGTAGAAAAGAAACCAATGATATAAGAGATATCGGGGAGACCATGATATAAGAGATGTCATGCTCACATTCACCTCAATTTTTTAATTATTTCTCAATCATACATATCAAGAGCCACCACGCACACCTCCGTTTGTCATCTTTCTCAGTTATGGTCATTATCATATTCTGTTTACAAGCATTGATTTTGGCACAATTTTTGATGAAATAGATCCATATATATTAACCACGAAAAATAGATACAACATAACCTAAAATTAGTGACGGAAGGGCATCATGCCCCAAAAGACGAACAAACCAGTAAAGCTAGCAAACGAAGCATCACAGAACCCCTAATAGGAAGCAGCTGTGCCAGAAAAAATGTTGCTGCAAGGAGACTGGTGTTTTTGAAGAGGGTCTCCCAGTTTATGAACAAGAACAATAAGAATAGGTTTTTAAAAGAGAAAGAATAATGGCAAGATTCTTGCAACTGCTACTAGTGTTATTCTTTTACTTTGGGCGTTACTCCCTCTGCTACTTACTCCGTCCAATATCTTCCTCTCCCTTAACGTAGACTATGGCAAAACGTGACAATATATCAGTGAATAACGATTGTTCTTGTGCCAAAGATGTTTTCTTAACACTATGTTTCCTCATGTTCTCTAAAGATAGTACCCAATTCGGTATTACGAAACCCTAATTCCCTACTGCTAAATATTCCCGATAATTGACAGACTGCCGCTGTTTGGAAAAGACGAACTGGGGAGTGATTTACCTCAACACAACAAGCTCCATACCCTAAAATCTTACCAGTATCCCACAAAAACTCGTCCCCAGAAAATCCTTCGCACAAAATAGCAAAGAAATAAAAAACCACAAAATTCTGCACAAATTTGAGACGGTCTCAATCTCTTTCACTTGTTGGTAAACGGAAGCTTTTGAGGAGCAATGGGCTAAACGAAAGCTTTCACAGAGCAATTGTTGTGCTGTTCATTTCGATTGAGCACAATGGCGGTGTTGTTATTGAAGGTTTTTTTTGCATATAAATAACGATCAGGTATGCGAACTGCAAGGATAAGGCGACTGAACTCTAGTTTTCCAATGTGAAACCTTGTGAACTTTAGTTTTCATTTGTCATTTTGGAGGCGTTAAGAATGAACTTCAAAAATAAAAGATTAAGTCGCTCATAATCGGTTAAAAAACCAGTAAAAATAATCCGACTCATACTTTATTTGCATGGAGAAGACACTCAAATGAACAAGAACAATAAAACTAGGTTTTTAAAAGAGAAAGAAGACTTTCGTTTTTGAGGAGGACCTCTGAGTTTGCAAAACATGATCTTTGTTTTTGACGGGGGCTCCCGAAAGGTCAAGATCTACAGTTTACATAGGTGTGTTTTGTTTTTGACATGTCCAGTTTTCATATTTCGTCTTGCGGAGCAACTGCAGTGGACTTCACATTGCACTTTGTTTTTGACAAGGGTCTCAGACGGTGATCTACGGCTACAATTTAATAAACTGTCAACCAAGCCCTCTCGATGCTTTTAAACCACTGATTGAGAATTTGAGTTGTGAAATCTCAAATAGGGACCAGTATTAATGAGATGCATGTCTATGTGCAAATTTTTATTTGATTTTAATGGGGGAATGAAATTTTTATATTTAAATATTATTGGGAAACCAAAGTAAACCTTTAGATTTAAATTTATTATTGCTTGTCAAATGCATAAGTAGTTATTTAATAAGAGAATATGTTTTTGGGAAATGGTTATTTACTTCAAATGGAATGAAATTTTTAAGAAAGCGATCTTTATTTATTTATATTTCTTATTGGTTGCAAACGAATTTATAATAAGAGTAGTTAATTTCATGTAATGTATAATTGAGGAATTATAGAGTTAAACAATTAGTTATGATTTGTTCTTATCCTATGAATGAAATTGTCTCGAATTAGAGATAATTGAGCAAGGTATTATTTTGATTGTTCGCATGCAATATGTAATTGCCTTATTTGGATTTAGAATATCCTAAAGTTAGATTAATATGTTACCCGAAATTGTTCTTTTTAAGTTGTGTTTTCTCCCATTCTAGTTGTTGGGAAAATTGAGTTGTTTGTTTATGTAAGATTTCCAGATATGTTTCTTGGAGATGGGGATTGTAACTTATGTTGATTTAGCCTTGAAATTTTACTTGGGTAGTGCACGTGGTATTTTATCAAGTATGGTCACCTGGTTCTTTGAACAGGTTGTGTTGTACATTGTTATTAAGTTGGTTTTTGTAATTGGTTATGTACACCTGGTTTACCCTATGTTAGTGGAATTGATCCCTTAGGTTGTTAATAGGGGAGTGGCTTTTCATGAGGGCCTACACACAAAGTGGTGTTAGGGTAACTCATGCAGAGTTAGTTTAATTAGTGAAAATTAAATAAATATGTTAGGGAAAAATGGTAGTTTAAACACTTAACTTTTGTTAATGCCTTGCTCGTGGACTCAAGGGCTAGTAAAGACTTGAGATGAGACAAGAAGGCCTAGAATGGAAAGATCGATATCTTGTTTTTTTGGAAAGATAGTCGATTCTGCATTGGATTGCATGTTGGGGTCGAGTATCGTAAGAGGTCACTAGGGCAACCCAAGATGGGGGTCAGAGCCTAGGAAGATACACCAGGGTAACCCATGCAACTCTGTGATCACACTCCTCCTATGACAACCGTCAGTTAGTTTGTTGTATTGTACGTTGATCATTGTTATCTGGAAGCATTGTAACCATTTTGTAAGTTTTGTACTTGTGTAGTTTAATATATGTCTAGAGGTTTTTTTCCTAGGAAGCTCTTTTACTATCTCCTAGCATAGGGGTTGGTCCTTCGAGTACCACATGGTTGGGTGGAACGTGCACCTTACACCATTGGGTCCCCAGTTCTTGTTTGTGATGACGAGTACTTCATGATTGGAAAGCTCGTGTGTACCAGTGAATTTGTAATTCTATCATGTTCTCTCTTGTATCTGTTGGATACCTTGTAATTTTAATTGTATCACTCCTCAATTGTATTTGAGGAGAATCTTTGTAATTTTGTAATTGTAACACTTTTGTATAAACTATCTCATTTGGAAATGAGAGTTGTAATTGTAATATTGAATGGACGCAATGTATGAATGGATTGTTATTGTACTTTACATTTTATGTGATATATTTTAATGTTGATAGATGTATGATCTTTAATTCATGGTATTAATCTTATGTTATGTTTAGTAACTTTTGTTAGTAATGGGTATTGTAAGTAAGCATTGTCACGTACCTTAGAGAATGTATGTGTAAGTGTAGTTCACTTTACTTGTTTAATTACACTTTTAAAAAAAAAATTGTTCGCTTCCATTATGTTTGTAACATTCTCTAGGGTTTCATGTATGAGTTACATATTCAATAAGCATGTAAGGTAGAGTGTGGAAGTGGACAAGATGTATGAATAGAGAGACAAAGAGAAATAGATATGATCGTCACAACATATATGAAAAGTGCTTAAGCTAAGAGATCGGATAAATGATAAATGGGTCTAAGAGAATGCAATCTTGTAATGCAATAAGATGAAGTGAAATAAATATTGTATGAATAGCCATATTAAAAAAAAATTGAACATATATGTGATGACATAAGTTTTGTTTGATAAGTTTTATCAAAACCAAGATAAATATCCTTCATTCACTTGTTGAAATTAAAAAATGTGGTATTTGATAGATCAAAATGATCTATGAAATATATAATGCATATAATTTCAAATAGTTTTATGTACATTGAATTAGTCAATCTAATGCATGTGAAAATGATAATTTCATTGTGATCATAGCAACATGGATATCAATGACCATAAACCAAGCTATCTTTTCAAACTTCATTGGTTTAGGTAACTGCGTTGAGAAATTGAAAGTAGTGATTAGTTCACATGAGAAATAGTAAAAAGCAAAAAGCAATGAAATATTAGAAAAATAAATCATTTAATATGAAAGAGAGTCAAGATGCAAAAAATCTTACAAATTTCCTTTCAAGTACTTTTGGCAGGGAAACAAGGGCAAGAACTTGTTGTGTGCTTACATCTGAGAGATCAATACCTATAGAAGAAGAACATTTTGAATTAAAGTTGTTTAATTTTAATGGAAATGAGTGAAACAAAGAGAAAAAAATAGAGAATTATGAATCTAATATGATTGAAGAACTGGATGTCCGCAAAGAAAAATCATTGCATATTGATCAAGTATTACAATTTTTATACTGACCGATTTTGCACTTATGTAGATGTAATTTTCATTTAGCAGATTCAATTGTGGTTGGCATGCATGCATGGGATAAAAAAGATTAGTTGCATTGTTAATGGTGGTGAATAGAGAACTTGACATTTATAAATTATGGTGTTAAGTCCTTAACTAAACAACAGGAAACAATGTATAAAAGTGGACAATATATATACAGAATGAAAGAAAGATAGTGTAAAAGATATAGGCAATCACAATTGTCTCCTTTTTTTGACAAAGTTCATTATCATCAAGTAATCTTTGGAAATGAATAAACAACACAAATGATCCTTTGCTTAACATTTTTAGAAGTTGACACTAGAATCCATTGATGATGACTGTGGTTCAATCCATTGGCAATAAATGAAAATGCCATGAAATGTTTCCAATAGCACCATTGTTAGTTGTGTCTAGTAAGAAAGTCACCATTAATGAATTATGGTGTTAAGTCTATAACTGAATAACCAAAATTGACCCATAAAGGCACTCAAAGACATGGAAGAATATACATGAACACATAAAATGCAGTAGACAAGAAACAATAGACAACGACCCCAAAGAGCAACAATAAATATATATTAATTGACAAAATGTAGAGATGTAAAAAAACTATAAAATGACACTATAAAAGATATAAGAACTTACAAATTCCTTGTTTATTGTTTCCAACACGATAGACATAAACCCTGATAGTAGACATGGATTTGATTGTCATCAACTGTTTTGAGCAAATGGATAAACAATGCAAAAAATAAGTATGTAAAAGGTATAAGAACTTACAAATGCCTTGTTTTTGGATTCCATTATGATAGATATAAACCCTCTCAACATGAACGGATTTGATAGACATAAAACTCTACACTATAAGCCATTAATGATGCTTATAATTCAGTCCTTTCATGATAGATCAGAATTCGGGACTAGTAAATGCAAGGAAGAGGAAACAATATTAACCCATAAAATGCATAGTTGTAAGAAACTATAAAAGGACACTATAAAAGATATAGGAACTTACAATTGGCTCTTTTTCTCCTTGCAATATAATAGACATAAACCCTATCAACAGACACAGATCTTACTCTCATCAAACAATCCAATCAAGTGAATAAACAACAAAATTTAAATGACAGTGTAAAAGATATAGGAACTTACAAATCTTTCCTTTTTTTTTTTAATTTCAATATGATGGATGCAAATTGTGTGAATAGAACTAGATTTCATCCTCATCAAACAATCTAAGAAAATTAATAAACAATGAAAATGATAATTAGAGACTCTATATGCAAAACGACCTCATTAAGATGGCACGTCTAAACAGAAAGACTGGGTGCGAAGACATGACTATGTCAAAGAACATTAGAAAGGCATGATATATTTTGCAATAGTGACAAAACATTAGGAATTGATTAAATTATAAAATGGCACTATAAAGATATAGGAACTTAAAAATGCATTATTTTTTTCTTCCACTACATAAGCCATAAACCCTATTAACACAGGTAGATTATTATTGGCATCAAACAATGTCAACAAATGAATAAACAATGCAGAAAATGACAATGTGAAAGATATATGAATTTACAAATGTCTCCTTTTTCATTTTGAAAATGGTAGATATAAACCCTCTCAATAGACACAGATTTCAGATTTCATCGACATCACATAATTCATAGGATTTCTAAATAGATCATATCACCCATACAATACATATAAACACTCTCAATAGATCATATTATTGAACAAATGAGAATGTCAAGAATGAAGGAAGCA